>CM031921.1:13067654-13251958 GCA_018703695.1 Prunus fruticosa | reverse complement strand
AACTGAATTTTTATGTCATTTATGTTTGTTATTGCTTTATATTCAGATACTAGGGCACAGGTTTTGGTATCATCCTCCTGAATCTTGGAAAGGGCAGCCTGGCCGAAGTGTCAGTATGCAGTCTATTGTGGATATATTTGCTTTGATCATGTAAATTATGGTTGTAGTGAAAGCTAAATTATTAGCAAAAACTGCATCATCACTATTAAAAGAAGGAAGTTAAACAGGGATCTGTTTGGAAGGGGTTATAAAAAACCAGAAAAGATTCACAACAATTAAATGACCATAGGTTATCTTTCCTCCATGGGAACTACCTTGAGTATTCCGAACTTATGGCATGCTGACGACATGGGAAATTCTTGCAGTGCTTAATGGTATTTGTTGAACATTGCTCAGATATTGTTGAAGATTTCCTTATCATCCTCTTGTAATTATTGGTCAGCCAAAAATGTCCTCAAATATTTCTGGTAGTTCCTAATTATCAGTTCCTTCCCTTCCTTCCCCACTGTGCCCTCACGCATCTGTGTCATGCTAGCTTGTGTGTCCTTCCATACACACAATAGGTCTTTTTTGCATTTTGTTACCTTCTTAATAAATTTCTCAGTGAACAATGTCAATATCTAAGTTAATCTTCAGGATCTTATTTTGTGGTTTCAAAATTGCAGTGCATTTACTATTTCAATGAAAACTTTAGAGAGCTCCTGGGACTCTAATGCCGAACGTCTTGACGGAGACATACAAACAGGTCGGTTGTGAGCCTGGTACTGAGCCAGTTATGATCATCCATTATATGATGGTCATGTTTTGTGTATCAACAGAATAGCATTTAAGATTTCATATTAATCCAACGAATGTCACAGTTTTTCTTTCTGGTCGTTTGTTGGGTTGATGAGTATATTGTAAGATTACAAGTTTCTTCTGATAAACTAAAGCAGCGATAGCATATTCTTATGTGTATATAGTATTGTCCAGAAACACTTACAAAGTGATAGATGTTTTATGAATGACTGGAGTAACTAACCCAAATTTTGTATTTCATTAGCTATTATAGACCTCTCAGCATTGTTTTAATACTTCTCAGGTATGAATAGTATTAAAAAGAAAAGCCGAAAGGCAAGAGAGGGGGCTGAAAGTCCAAGACCCATAGAAACTGAAACAGAAAAGACACACCCACTTGGGAAAGGCTAACTGAGAAAGGACGCTCTGATCGCTTCACAAAAGGATCATTATTTCTTCTCTATTTTGCAAGCATATTTGTAAATTATTCTGTGCACAAATTTGAGCTTCTTCTTTTGTTTGAACCACGGTGGGGTTAAGCGTGGGATCATGGGTGGCGCTCACCATCACGGCGGATCGCTTGGGCTCAAGGTTAGGGGTTGAGGCCCGTAAGGGTAAAGAGATGGCCAAAATGGTGGTACGTGCGAGAAGTGGGGGTGATACCTAACGTCTTACTTAAGGAATGAAAGTGACAAACCCTAAGCCGCGGGCTGACGTCGCGATTGAACTAGATGTTAACACCAAAGCCAACAAACTAGCAAGTGACTAGCCAAAATGTCTTACGTGGTTATACTCCTGGATTTAGTGGTATTGGCAGAAAATGGGTCTGGAAACACCAAAACATGAAGAAAATGTGGATATTGCAGAGAAAATTCAGAATCCATAAAAGCAATGGAAGTATTAATGAAACTCCATAAGATGTTTATTTATAAGGTACCTACGATATTGATTGAAAGAAAAAACTTAATCGGGTAATTGTTGCTTTACAAATCGTTGATATTGAATCATCAGGGGTTTGAACTAATATTGATCCATGCTGTAGTTTTAAATAGTAAATGGAAATACACTAAGAATTAATTAAAAAATAACAAATGATTAGCTAAAGGTTTTTTTTTCTCCAACTGACCTCACTAGTGTTCTTATGTAAAATTAGTATTCAAGGGGTTTTTTTAATTTACTAATTGAGGGATACAAAGAATTTGTAAAAGTTAAAAAGGATCGTTACTTCTTTATAGTTCTTGTGTGCATATTTCTATATGTACAATCATTTTGCAAATTATTATATACATAATTTGGGGTGTGAAAGGGTCAAAAAAGAAGGAATTAATCGAAGAAAAATAATGACTTGTCTTTTTCCTTGGTCTAATTATCTAGTGCGGTTTAAAAATAAAACAAGAGTTATTTACACTAATTATTCCCAAGGTTTCCGGTGATTTAACAAACTTCTCGAGGTTTTAAAAATTACACAAACAATTAGCTGAGGTTTCAGATTGTTTTCACAAAATCTCTTTTTCGTCGATTACTTGGCTAAAAATTGATGATATGCAAATGACAAAATTAATCTTAATGCATGTACGTGCAATTTAAAATCAAAGGCTAATTTTCTCATTTGGAGAAATTTTTTTACATAAAATTATCAATCTTTATATATATATAATTATTATTTTTTCCTTTATTAGTTTATTATTAATTCAATATAATTTTATATGCTTATATGAAAGAATTTTTTTGATGCCTAATTGAATAAAGAATATTTTTTGTGTCTTCTAAAAACCCTGGCACCCCCCTGCAGTCTGTGTGCGCTATCGGAGAGAGTAATCGAAGTCCGCCATGCCTACAGTCAGCGTGGGACGGGATCGTCTGTTTGCAGCATTAGGAAGAACTTACAGTGAGCTCTCAGTTTTCCATTTTCTCTCACTCTTCTCTGCATCGCATACTTAAGGAATTATTCACTTTCGTTCGTTTGTGTGTGTTTGAATTGAATTGAATAATGTGACAGCTCAGGAAGAGTTTGAAGAAGTATGCTTCAGTTTCGGCATCGAGCTGGACGATGTTGTGTAAGCAATTTTGCTGCTTTATCCTACATTGTTTTTGTATTTTCTTTGATATATATCTTTCATTGAGATGTTTCTCAAAATTTGTAATGATTAATTAATAATGCTGTGTTTGTAGACAACTGAGAAAGCAATTATTAGAAAAGAAGAAAGCATTTGGACGATGATGCAGTTGACGAAGATGAAGAAGTTATTTACAAAATCGAAGTTCCCGCAAATAGGTAGGTAGCTTTTGTTATTCTTTTTCTTATTTGCCTGTTTTGATTGAAACTTGATGTTTTACCCTAATCCATTTCATGGGTTGGTTTGAGATTTTGATATCAACATATATAATCCTTGAGTTGAGGCCAAATATTTTAGATAACATACTGCTCTTATTTGCTTAAGTGGGTAGGCTCTATTTCAGACTATCAAGGAGTAATTGTAGGAATTAATGACAATAATTAATTGTTGTATGATGTTCACATCACATAATATATGAAGGGTTGAACAAGTTTGTTATTTGATTTATACGCAGATACGATTTACTTTGCCTTGAAGGGCTGGCTCAAGCGCTCCGTGTTTTCAGTAGGGGAAGAGGAGGTTCCTACATACAAGTTGGCCAACATTAGTAAGGAGTCCATGATTAAAATGCATGTAAAACCAGAGGTAGTTATATGATCTATGAAAAGGGTTGGTGTTTTTTATTTTCTGGTTGGTGATACTGTTTAGTTCATAGAGGCCCCTTTTTCAACTTGCAGACATCTTCCATTCGCCCTCATGTTGTCTGTGCTGTTTTAAGAGGCGTTACCTTCACTGAAGCAAGTTATAACAGCTTCATTGATCTCCAAGACAAGCTTCATCAAAATATCTGCCGGTAATGTTTTCTGACTCATAGGTCTGATTCTGAATTTAGCTTGGCATGCTCTCGATTGGTTGCTCCCATCTCCTCTGTATTCTGTTGCTCTAAAATATTTCTTTGATAATTTATTTTTATCGCCGTTTTATGTTGTATTGGATTGGCTTAGTCATACTTCTCTGTGAAAAATTTGGAATCTACATGATCGTTTACACTAGATAAAAACGTAAGAATACAAAAGAAATCAGAATAGTTTGTTTAAGTGCTACAACGGTAAGAATAGCAAGACCAATCAGAATGAATGCATGAAGTTATGATAAGAGCTACTGCTTGTCTTTCTGCCCAAATATTTCCTGTGGTTTATCAGTTGAGGTGCTTACATATTCTAATCATTTTACAGGCGAAGAACACTAGTTGCCATTGGGACTCATGACTTGGATACATTGCAAGCCCCTTTCACATATGAGGTGGGCTTTTTAAATTTGTTCTCTTTGCTATGGTTTTATATTCTGCAATCTTTTTTTTTGTTTTGTTTGAGCTCTCACATGGTATTGAATTTTGTACTAATTTATTGTAATAGTTTAGATTCCATGCCGGAATTTTCAGTTCTAGGAATGAAAAGTAGAAACTTCTGTCTTAGCCGAAGATCCCTGATATTAACTTGAGTTTCAATGATAGAACTTTTCATGTGTTTCATTGATTGCTAAATTCTACTTCATGTATCTATGACGACAATACTACAACTGTTGACTTACATTTTTCTTTCCATGTTCAGGCTTTGCCACCTTCAAGTATAAATTTTGTGCCTCTGAAACAGGTACTTTTATAAGTTTTTTACTATTCTCAATTTAGTAGTTTATATGACTATGATATTCTAATCTCTCTCTCTCTCTCTCTCTCTCTCTAATAGTTTGAAGATACTTGTTAATGGTTATTGTTAGCACTAATATCATGTTGTTTTGATTTCTATATTAGGCGAAGAACTTCAGAGCTGATGAGCTCATGGAATTTTACAGAGTGAGTTCTTAACTGGATGCTTTTTAATCCGTCTTTGTTTCCATTTGTTTCTTTCTTTTTCCCCTTTCTGGAAGTGTTATAGTTAGTCTAGACCAAACTAGAATAGGCATTTTATAAACCATTGCAATAATAGCTATTTTGTGCACATCCTTGTTCAGAATCTCCTGTTTTATATGCCCTAGTAATCATGACTCATGAATGACATTAGGAAAGTAAAGTAAAGTATCTTGATCCATATTTTACCACTGTATTCTTGCAGTCGGATTTGAAACTGAAGAAGTTTTTGCACATAATAGAGAACTCACCAGTGTTTCCTGTTTTATATGATAACAACAGGTATGATAATTTCTCTCATTCATTCATTAATATGGTAATTTCTAATCACCTTTTATAAACCTCCGGTTTTCCTTGTATTGTTAAGAGGTTGAGTTCATAATACTGTTTCGAATGTGTAATATAGTCTTGTTGACTCTATATAGACATATGGCTTAGCATTCTTTTTAAATCTTGATGAGTGATGTTAAGTTCATTTTGGCAGAACTGTTTTGTCTTTACCCCCCATTATTAATGGTGCACATTCAGCAATCACTTTGAAGACGAAGAATGTTTTCATAGAATGTACAGCTACTGATCTGACAAAGGCCAAGATTGTTCTGAACACAATAGTAAGAAGCTGAAAGTTTATGATGCATTTATTTGCTAGTTTTTGGTTCTCGCTTATTAGTGAATGATGGCATCAATTTATTTTCTTTTAGGTGACAGCGTTTTCAGCATATTGTGAAAGAAAGTTTGAGATTGAACCTCTTGAAGTGATATATTCTGATGGAAAGTCATATATCTATCCTGATTTATCAATCTACAACATGGATGTTTCTCTATCATATGTTAATGGTACAATTGGAGTCTCTTTGGAAGCAGAAGAGGTATGTCAATAACTGCATTTTATCTATTCCTGCTTTATTCTTTAATGTTGCTTACTGATGTCTGCAATAAGGTTATTATTTTCTTAGTGCTCGTCATGTGATTGACATTTTCTGTATGGTATTTGTTCCACTCAGTTTTTACACGAGTTTTACTAAGACTTCTGATCTAAAATAGGAACTATTATGTATGTTACTGACTTGTATTACCATGTAGGTTACTGACTTGTTGAATCGAATGCAATTGCCTGCCAAGCAGTCTGTATCAGGCGATATCACTGTATTTGTACCTCCCACTAGAAGTGACATTCTTCATCCTTGTGATGTTATGGAGGTATGTTATGGAGGTTCAACTATAATCATTCATAACTATCTTATTGGATTATAAACCAAACCTTTTGCCATGTTTCTTTAATGAGGCATTTTTCTTTCTTGTTTAGGATGTTGCAATTGCTTATGGATATAATAATATCCCAAAGAGAAAGCCTGCATCTTTGAAGCCACTAGCCTTGAATGAGCTCACTGACCGCATAAAATTGGAGGTGTGAAACAAAAACTTTTCAATTGATAAATAACATTTTTATGCGTACCTTTCCATAGTTTACTTAATGGAAGTGTGATTTATTCTTGTTTTATGTTTCCTCAAAATTGTGTTCAGATTGCAATGGATGGGTTCACAGAGGTCTTGACATTTATATTGGGCTCATGGAGAGAAAATTTTGCCATGTTAAATCGTAAAGATGATAAATCAAAGGCAGTGGTTGTTGGAAATCCTCGAATCGTCTGATTTTGAACTTGTTCGAACGAGTTTGATGCCTGGTGTTTTAAAAACTGTTGGTCACAACAAAGATCATCCAAAGCCCATAAAGGTATATGTTATAGTGTTATGTTGCTTTTGCAAGATTAGTTCTCATGTGGGTTTGCCCCTTTTTTCCTATGATAAATTGTAAGCTTATTTCTAAATTTCGTCTCACTTTCACTTTGTTGAAGATTTTCGAAGTGGGTGATATAGCACTATTGGATGAGAAGAAAGATGTTGGTGCGACAAATCGACGCCAACTAGCAGCTCTTTTCTGTGGTGCTACCTCTGGATTTGAGGTACGATACTAAACACTTGGATTACACAGTTTGGTCTCACCTATTTCAAAAACTAGTCACTATTAATAAAAAGTTTTGCTCAAGTGGTATAAGGATATGTAATGTTGGATTATATACACACTTAACTGGGATGTTGGATAGCTCTATGTTAAACAAACAGTCTGAGCTCTTAAATTATTTTTTATTTTAAAAAAAAGTCATGTTATATCCCTAACCCGTTAAATTCTTTCGTTTTCTGCAACAAGATAAATGAGGTATAATTGCATATTACTTAACTTGGGTTTCCAATATGCAGTTGATTCATGGCTTGGTGGACAGAGTTATGGAATCGATTGGTGCTGCTTTCGTTCCTATTGGTGACGACAGTGGATACTTCATAAAACCTTCCAATGTGAGTTGTATATTCTTTCATTTGCATTTTTCTTTTGCTATACCTTTGGAGGTTTTGTATGAATGAATCATTCACTTACTGTTTACATCTACTAAAAGGAACCCGAGTTTCTTCCGCGTAGACAAGCAAGCATCATTTATAAAGGGAAGAATATTGGAACTTTCGGCATTGTGCACCCAGAGGTATGTATCATAACTTTAATCAAAGACTGGGATCATGCTCATACTTTGTTTCTATCATAATTAGCTTAATTTTCTATTATTTTTCATGTCTTTTCAGGTGTTAAACAACTTCGACATTCCTGATCCGTGCTCCTTTGTAGAACTTAACATTGAGAGTTTGTTGTAGTGCCTACTCTCTTAACTATTTAATATTTTTGAATTGGGTTTTCCTAGTTGTTTCGAGTTTTTTGCTTTCAACCCAGATCTTCTCATTTCTCACATATGTACACACATATTTATGAAATCAGTTCAAGTTAAACAAAATTCCCAAAAAAGAATAGCATTCCTGTCAGGGTACATAACAATAGCTCTTATCTAGCTCTTATCGAGACAATTTCATATCAGCCATCTCATATTATCCATCCATGTCATTTTCTAACTTGACTTATAAACCAAAATATTTTTTGGTATCTGCATTCTACTAACTAGTACGTCAATATTGTTGAAATTCCAGCACGTACTCTATGTTTGGTTCATCATTGCAAAAAGGAAAATGAAGCCCAAATAAAAAAAAATAAAAAAAAATAATGAGAAGATTCATTTACTTGAGCTCTAGCTAAATTAATAGGAAGAAAAAAGGAGACATTTCTTTTGCCTTCTGTGTTGATGTCGACCCCAATTTGTGTAATATTAAGGTGAAAGCCCTACGTAGTTAAACCAAAAGTTTAACAATTCTAGCCTCTTTTAAAGAGAGTTGAAGAGTATTTATCCCTGAACTCTAGGTTCTAGTTTGAATCCCCCTCTTCCAATATCGCTCGTATAAAAATAAAAAAATTAATAACAAATGTGAGAGTTGAAGAAATTTATTCATTTGTTTTATATGAGTATTTGGGTCTGCCACTAATTCTTTACCTTGGCCTTGAATCGTTCGATGGGCTTTCTCAAATTTCTTCCTCCTTTTAATTAGTCTCTTATTTTTTGTCGAACTTTTAATTAGGCTTCTCTTTTGCCCTAAGAGTGTTATTTGGGCTTATTCGGTTTTAAAAAATTTGATAAGTATCAAAACCACATTGGTGGTAATGAAACATTTATAATTAACTATACGTGCAATCATATTTGCAAATTATCTAATCACAAATTTGAAGACCAAGACTATTATTGGTCAAAAACTTCATAAAAATTAAAATTAAAAAAATCAGTTTAAACTAGTTACTTGGTCTACTTGTCTCATGTAAAAAAGATTAAAAAAGGTATTTAGGGTACTTTCATCTACCATAAATCTATTATTAATGTGATGCTAGTTGAACTTTGAATGTAAGACAAAGCAAAGAGTTACAAAAGGGCCGAAATTATAAAAGGTCTTGTGATAACTCTTAAATTGTAAACTCTTTCATTTTTTAAGAATCAACAATAAGGTTCGGACGTTGGACTAATCAAGTAGTTTATCCTTTCAATCGCAAAACAGAAGAGAATCTTGTTCCCAATAAAGCATCAAGAATAAAATCAACAACTTGTTACAATTCTCAAATAAACAGTACATCAAGAATAAAATCAACAACAGTTACTATAATACGGGCATTGAATTCGAATTGCTTGTAGAATTTTCCTTCAAATAAGTAGGGAAGTGTCAATTTTGAATGGGACCAAGATTTGGTTGGTCCAAGCCTCTATATAATTTAATTTTCAAACCTATAGCAGAGGGCAATGGCAATTGCCAATAAAAGTCACATTAATGTGACTTGATTGAAAGAAAATTGTTAGACCATATCTGCAGATAATTAAGGTTACATCTCACCTTATACTCAGATTGACCTATATATGCAGACGGTGCCTAATTTTTGCATTGCCATGCTCGGATCGGATGTCATTTGGGTTTTTGGTAGATTATTTTCCTCATGCTATATTGACTTTTTAATGTTTTAAATTTAATTTTTCATGTGTTTTATTTCTTTTTCTTTTTGTCACAACTGTGCTTGGACGAATCGTGCCTTTATACTCGGAAAAGACAAAAGAAAAATTTCGTCAACCCCAAAATCTTCTCGGCTCTCGCTCACTTCAAATTTAATACACAAAGAATTGGTACACACAAAAAAACATAAAGAATTGATTGCAAGTTGGACTTAAAGTTGGGTAAGGCATCTTTGGGGTTGAATTTATATTATATATAACGTTTAAACGCTAATTAGTTAGTAATTTAATACAACATTAATTATTTATTTAGGCTTATTCGACAATTTATATTGTGATACGAATCGTTTACTAGTCAAGTCTTTAATCCAACATCATTTCTACAATTTTAACTATAATCCAAATTATTCATTGTTTAAGACTTTATCCGAAGACTATCTCTACAAATTCACATAATCTGCACTTTTTTATTTTTTATTTTTTATTTTTTGAGAAAAAGCGATAGTAATTATTGATGAAATATATCATAGTACAAAGCCACAAAAGAGCCAAAATAAGTACAACATCTCTAGTGACCAAATACAATAATATAACGATTTGATATGAAGAGAATTACGCTTAAACCAACAAATACTCAACCCCCTCAGGCTAACAATACATCTCCACTGCGTAATGGCAAAAACGACAGAACTTTATTGCAGTAAAAAATTAGAATATAAAACACAACAAACTCCTAAAGAGAGAATTAAAATAAAAAGTGCAACAAACTTCTAATAAGTAATAGACTTAAAACAAGAAACAGAAAATACATCTCCACATCATCTTCGGCAACCGAAGAAATCCATAACGCCACACCGGCTAAACCCTTAGTGGCGCACCAACTAAACTAACTTTTATTATTGTAACTCCAAACACTGAACTAGAGCCAAAACCTTGTATATGTGGGCCAAAAGTGGCAACTAAATCATGACGACAATGGTGTTTCGCGATGTCTGCTTCCATATCACATACGAATTAGCATAACAACTGTTACTACCTCTACTGATGTCGACATTATCTCCTTCAGAGGATAGATAGCACCACCAGGACTCTCTGATTATAGCCAAGTAAAAACACCCAAACCTAAAAACCTAAAACCAAACCTGCACCATAAACAATAAAAACAAAAAACAAAATCAAGATCCGCGGTAAAGGAAATGGAAGGAAAGAGGAGAAGTTAAAAAGGGGGATACAGAAAGAGAGGGGTTGAGAAGAGGAAAGAGAGAGGAGGAAGATAGGGGCAAGATGGGGGATAGGGGGAGGAGAGGCAGAGGCCACCTCCCCCCTTATAATAGCTAGGAATAAATAATGAAATATTCATGATAAGAATTAAGTGGCTGAACGATTTTTTATTTTAAGTGTACTTTTTGCAAAAATAATTCTTAAATGAGAACTTGAAAATTGAAATATTCAAATTATATAATCACATCGTCGAGTAAGTTCAAAGAAGTAGTTAGCAATTTATTAACTATTGGTTTAACTATTGTTAGTATGACAGATAAAGTTAGTAAAGTGCCTAAGTCGAAATTAAGAGGTATTTTTACATAATATTATATTATCTATCAAGGGACTATTGGTTTAGTAGTATTTATTGAGAGTGGTTTCAAATTTGAAATCTCCATCTCCTATATAAAACAAAAAATTGATACCAAACTATGTAATTTTTTATGAAAATTCAAAGAAAACACTACCATGAACACAATGATAACAAGCTGACCCCAAAAGTGCTTTTATATTTATTTATTTATTTTTCGTGGCACATATTGAACTTGTAAATGACTTTCTAGGTACGTAGTAGTATGAGCATGCGTATACCGTTACATGTAGTTCTTTCTCAGTGGATTTTAAATGGTATTTGCACTGCCCAACCTTGACGGCACGTAACATGCATCCAAGTCAACCATGGGGAAAATAACAATGTGCCTTTTTTATCCCTTAATTTTTCATTTTTTTGGTAACTAATTACTAATATGCACCTTAATTAAAATATTGTGCTTTTATTTGTCTAAAATATATTTTACTTATTAAGTAAGTTGTCTTTCCCATGCTGTTTTCAAAATAGTATAATCTATTCAAACATCAATGATGGTGAATTTATCAATAATAATATTGTCCCAATCAAAGTTTGTTTGTAAACAAACCGTGGTTTATGCCAGTTGGTCAAGACAGTTAGTTCGTCATCTTGCAGTTAAGTTCGAGTTTCATCTTCATAAATAAAAGTAATTCAGACTATTGTTTGTATTAGAAAAACAAAGTTTGTAATGTTATTTTGAGATGTAAAAGGTTTTCTTGATTTCATTTGTATTATACACTGGTTAAAGTTGAAAATACTCTTACTCTTTCTACAGTTGACAAACAAGAAAGCCATAAATCTAAGTAGTGGATGCATATAAAAACTATACAAGGCACTCCCTCTCAAAAGTGAGCTCTGGATTTGTGCCAAACTATGAGAGTGGAGCTCTTCCACCCAAATTTTTCGCTCCCTCCCTATAGTCTTTAATTAAATCATTCACATAGAGATAAAATAAAATAAAATCGTTCATGTCATGTTAGAGCTAAACCTCCTCTAATGACCATTTACAATGAAAAGAACCCATTTTACCATCCAAACAAATTGATTTAGGCTTTTAAATCCAAATTTAATGCCCCATTTTTGTTGTCACCATACTTTTCCCTTATTTTTGGGTTGTTGTCTCTAATGGAAAAAGCTCATGTACATGGATTGTGAATGCAGAGAAGGGCGGAGAAGAAAGAGGGATGACAGAAGTCAAGGAAATGGGGCTAAGAGAGTTAAGGTAAAAATATTAGAAAACAAAAATTAATTAATAACCTAAAATTCGCATATGATAAAAAAAAAAAATACAAACACGGCTATTTTAAAAATGACATAGCATTTACACATTAACTATCACATAAGGTGGTCAGCTAAATGTGATCAGTTTTGTTTGTTTCCATGTTTCTTTACCAACTATCATTTGTCCAGTCGTTATCTCCACTTAGTTGGAGGAGGTCTCAGGTTTGACTTACATGGATGTCGAGGATGATATATATTTTTGATGAATTTTGATACCTAGTAAGTGGTTGTTAGGCTCATTGTAGTGGTGCAGCTTTGGTAGGAGCAGCTTTGAGATTTTAGGGACCATGTACAAAATTTGTAATAGAGCCTCCTAAAACAAAGTCTTGAACAAAAATATATAAACAAAATTGGACCGTGTATATTGATAACAAATTTAAAACTACTCATCAATATTTATTTTTTAAATATTATAAGGATTATCAAACAACTAATTCAACAAGGAACATAAAATCAAAAACTCATGGTTCATCAAATTACTAATTATAATTAACAAAAACAAACCTATGCCCGGCAGATTTAGTATAGATCAAGAGCTCCTATTATATGTAATTTTAATGTAATATATTATGTGAGAACAACTTAAAAGAAACAGTGGATATATATATAATTTTTTTTTAAAGGTGGATATATCATATATTAAGTTAGAATAAATATATGATACATAATATATATTGTGAAACAAGAGAAAAAAGAAGGGAGATTTACTAGTATACCCAATATAGGAGTCCAAATTATAAAAAAAATCTCATATAAAAAACACACCTAAAGTCCATTTACAACATAACAAAAAGACATTTAATTTCTTTTAAGAAACCTCATAAAAAAAACTCAAAATACTCAATAGGGCATCAAAGTAATTTAATAATCAAAATTAAATTCAATAGGGTCGCATCTTATTTTTTGGGTCTTTTTTGAGTTTGTTTATAGAAATTAAGTGGTGTATGATTTATCTATAATTTTAATGCTAATAATGGATATACGACTAAATATCCCAAAAAAGAATTTTGAGGAGCTATACAAGGGCCCACCTTGCACATCCAAAGCCGCCTATGAGCTTTGGTATTGTTGGTGTGTATTGGACCGTTGTATAATATCTTCAAAATATCCTATTATTTGTCTCAAAGAAAATCTTCACTTTGTCATTCATCAGATTTGAATTCAGAATCTCCTTCAAATGTCGTTAAACTGAAATAGTGACGGGCGTCAAAATTCTTTTCTTTGAAAAAAAAAGGTATTGGATTCCAATTTGCAAATTGATGTTGGCATATTAATGTATTTAGTTTAGGTCTGCTGTTATTTGGACTAAAATGTTATAAAGTCAAAAGCTTGTAGAAGATTCTGATTAAAATAAAAATAATAAAAAGCCTGTAGAAGATGTCAAATACCCGCTAGACATATGTGATGCACCGATCATGTGATCCCGATCAACGCATCTGATAGTGGAGACGTACGTCCTGCAAAGAAATTGTACTGCAGAACACTATTCGTAAATAATACCATCCGTTAAAAGAAAATATATTATTTTTCGAGTTCTCGAACAAGTAAATTTGTAATTAGCGTTTGAGAAGCATGAAATTATTTTCACTTTTTACCGACGAGGGATGGAGAGTACCTGTAAGAAAACACTTCGAATGGTAATTGGTGGTGAATATTTTTGTGAATTTAATTTGTAATCAACCATAATAAATTATTTTCTTAGAAAATAATAAAAAATCAAAAGAGGAACAAGTATAAAACTAATTAAAACTACCCTTTTCGCACGCACTTTCTCGTTTGTGAGAAGTTTTTTTTAAAAGAATTTAAATTTATTTTAGAATTAAAAAAGATAATTGGTAGTTGTTCCATTTTTTTTTAATATGAAAAAAATATAACTTTACCATATTATCTTTATTTAATTAATAATTTTAATTTTTAATATTTGTATTAATTATGAGTATTTTTGGATATTTTGATTGTTTGGTGTTTTGCTTTATATATATATATATATATATATATATATATAAGATAACAAATACAATCATGAGATCAATTACAGGTCCAAGTCACAAGGGGTGGGCCCTATTATCAGGACTCTGTCATGGGTCGTTGACCAACTGATCCACAGAGGACCCCACGTGTCCTTTTCTTCCTTTTTTTTAAAATTTATATTATTGTTGGCGGGGATGAATATTTTTTGGTGGCCAGCGAATTTAGTAAAAGCTGGTAGCTGAGTTTGAATCTTTTACTTTCTAATTAAAATACAAAATAAAATAAAATAAAAAAATAAAAAGAAAGAGTTAGAAAGAGAAACCACAACTGGGTTAGTTGGCAGTATTGACATTGTCCTGCAGATTCTTCTAAACAAATTTAAAATATTGAATTAAGTCTTCTAATCTTTTTTTTGTGTGTTAATTAATAATTATCTATATCATTTTCACATCACCTTCATGGATGCATATTTATTCTGAGTAACTTGAGTTTGTGTTCTATTATATAAAGACATGGGTCATTCTCAATCTTTTTCCTCCATTTCTATTGACTTGTTCATACAACTAAAAACAAAAAAAATATATCCAAGTATTTATTTCTATGGAATAGTTTGATACATGCAGGTTCATATTTTTGTGCCATTTTTCGGAGTTTGAATATGGACAATAACAATAATTTAAAAATGTTGTTTGACCAACGTTACGATATTAATGAAGCCACCATAAAGAGATTAGCCATACAACTAGATATGTAGCTTATAATAATTATATTTTATCTCATCATCTATGTCAGTCAAATCTGAGACTTCCCTAATGACGTGAGCCAACCGAAAAGCTGAAATGATATGGAGAAAATCACTATCGAAAATAATTTTTCTATAACTCAACAACCATAATTTCCCATAATCCAATCCAAATGACATTAAGTACAAAGACTCGCCTAAACATGCATGACTCTCCTAGAGAGACTAAGAACACACACATCAAACTCAACTACTTTTATGGAATCATAAGAGAAAAAAATACAAAAGACTCATAGAGATACTGGACTTCATTGAACAAACTAAACCAAAATAAAAAACTAAAACAATGTCAGCAAAAGGAAAACCAACTGCCTCTAATCTTTCTTCGGGATATGACATAGAGAGCGCCACCTAGTTACTCCAGGGCCTTAATGCACCAATGAGCAGGAAATCTACCATGACCAAGCTGCAACACATCAAAGGGCAGTTTCGCAAGATGAGGCACAACCAAAGTCAACCTTGATATGAGACAATAGATCTGTCAAAAGAAGAGTAAATCGACGTAAGTCCACCAAAATATGAAGAACATGAAAATCTGACGGGATCCTGGGGAAAACTCCTCGGATCTAAAGCTCTCTCTCTCTCTCTCTCAGCGGTGGATCCCCATTCCTCATGCAGTAGTGGATGTGCTCCTTCCACCAGTTCACTCTCTCTTATTTTCATTCTTTCACTTTCTCATAGTTTTTTTTTTGGTTTAAATGTATATATCTACGTTTGAGGGATATTATCCCTCATCCCCCATGCAGTGGAAATACTGATTCCATCAGGGTACACTATGCACACTATCTTCTCTCATGGCCTCCTAATCATCCATACTCCAATCACTCTCCTTGCTACTCACCAACATAATACTTATTTTGCATCAGACATTAATAATCGAGGCCACAATGCAAGAGTAAAAGCACCTCTTCGACACCACTGTACAATGCAAGAGTACAATTCAGAAATTTCTATGAATGGCTATGCTGCAGTTTGAATTATTCGGCAATGGGGTGGCAGTTGTAGTGGAATTTGGAAGAGGCCGACAATGGTGAATCACTCAGATGTGGAGGAGGAAGTAATTGGTAAAACGGGTTTGGATGTAAAGGTGTAGTTGAGTTTTCATTTATTTATTTTTATTATGCTTGAAGTTGAGTAAATGGGGTTCAAGGTCTGGTATATGCAATGACATGTGTCAAAATGTTATGCAAGGGACATGAGTCTGGGGACCTCGGATATGCTCAAGAAACTTGATGGGACGAATGTAGTGGCTATGATAAGTCCGTTGGACATCTGACTCAGTATTTATTTAGTCAAATACCTATTTTTAACACTAAAATTATAAATAAATCATGCATCATTTAATTTCTATAAACAAACCCAAATAAAACCCAAAAAAAATGAAAATTGGCCATATTGAATTTAATTTTGATTATTAAATTACTTTGATACCCTATTAAGTATTTTGGGTTTTTTTATGAGATTTTGGGCTTAGGTTTGTTTTAAGAAATCAATGACAGTTTTGTAATTTAAAACAAGTTAAAATCTCTTTTGTTATATTATAAATGAACTTTGGGTGTGTTTTTAAATTCCATTTCATATAGAGTTTTTTTTAAATAATGTGGACTCCTATATTGGATATAATAGTGAATCTTCCTAGGCTCCACGCAATCACATAAATTAAATTAAGTATCTAACTAACAAGGTTATTGTTGGGAGTTTGGGACGAAGAAACGAAGGATTAGAAGGATCGACCGCAAAAGGAGAACACTCCATTAACCAAAAAGCCAATTGTGTAGCAAGGCAATACTGAAACCCGTAAGAAGTCCCTCTTCCCAATAAAATGCATCTACAAAGAATGAGAACATTGAGAAGAAAGAAAGAAAGAAGGAAGATAAGCTGTAAGAAGGCGATGAAGGTTATGTAGATTGGAAAAGGTTGAACTCAGAACATAATTTTCTCTTATTGTTTTCGGAACTCGACCTAGGCTTAGGCCATTCACACCATGATGACGCAACGGAGTTGGGGTTAACATGCTCTTCAGACAAAGAAAGGAGTATTAATCACGAGATGGATATGACTGTGTTCAATTCAATGAACAAGTAAAAATGCTTAATCATGCCTAATTAATATTATTAGTTCTAACTTGGCTTTGTGCTGCTTCCATTGAATGTAACACACATTTCTGAAACTCATGAGGGCATAATGGTAAATTTGCATGAAAAGAGAAGAAGGTGACCAACCCAGATTGGGCCTTGGGCTCGGGGTCCGGACAGAGTGTCTCGTTCATCCAAACAACAAAAAGGACAAAAGCACCCCTATAAGACAACCCCTTTTCATCCAATCCAACCTCGGTTTTCCACATTGACCTACAGTCACTGAACAGTCCTACCACCACCGCTTTTTGTCTTTCCCTAAAGAGAAGGGAGGGACCAGTCAGGGACAAAATGGTCACACCACATATTTTTGCATTTCAACCCGGGCCCCACATTTCTGCCACGTGGAATCCGACGTGGCGGTCCTTACAAGTACCCCGAACCAGCACTTGCCATTTTGCGTTGCTAGGCGCCAGGTGTAACCGTCAACCCAGAGGAGCCAACAACTGCACCCAACAACAAAAAATTAAAACATTTAGAATATTTTTTTTTTTTAGAGAGACAAAGTCTTTCTCTCTCTATAAAAACGAGGTCAGTCAGTCTACTCAACTAAATATATAAAATTACTGCCACTCTCTCTCTCTCTCTGTTTACTTTCTCACTTTCTCTCTCTCTCTCACTGCTTCTCTCTTCTTTTTGTTTATTTTTCGTTTTTTAAATGGTGCTATTTGGGTTGTTGAGCTTTGCCGGAAAATCGTGTAGCAGACAATTTTCTCGGTAGCCAAACAGCGGAAGCGAGTCAAATGTGATGGGAAGTGGAGTCTCGAGCCTCTCCTCTTGCTTCAGGCCGGTTCACCGGACCAACCACCACCACCCAGACCACAACGACGTCGTCTTCGCGGCCTCTGAGCCTTTGGACGAAACCCTAGGCCACTCTTTCTGCTACGTCCGCTCCTCAGCTCGCTTCCTCTCACCTACTCAGTCGGATCGCTTCATTTCCCCTTCCAACTCGCTCCGGTTCTCTCCCTCTCACGAGCCGGGCTCGAGGACCCGACCCGGGCTGCACGAGACCGGGTTCAAAGCCATATCTGGGGCTTCCGTGAGTGCTAATAGCTCCACTCCCAGAACTGTCCTCCAGCTTGACAATATTTACGACGATGCCACTGACAGTGTTCTCGGTGGTTTCGGAGGTGGAGTCCGGGGGAGCATAGTCAATGGTTTCGAGAGTACGTCGTCGTTTAGCGCCTTGCCTCTTCAGCCCGTGCCACGTGGCGGCGAGCGCGACCCCTCGGGCCCAATGGAGCGGGCTGGGTTCTTCCTCTCCGGCCCAATAGAGCGCGGCGCCCTCTCCGGTCCGCTCGACCCGAACCCGAACGCGCATGGACCGGACGGCCAGGTTCACTTCTCGGCGCCGCTCGGTGGCCTTTACTTGAAAAAGAAGCGGAAGAAGGGCATTTCGGGGATTCGGAAGGCGTTGTACCGGAACTTCTCGGAGAAGAAGCAGCGGCCCTGGGTGGTGCCGGTGCTCAATTTCGTTGGACGGAAGGAGGGCCCACCGACGCCCGGCGAAGAGGCGGAGCCCAAGAGCGAGACCAATGTCCAGTGGGCTCTTGGAAAAGCGGGGGAGGATCGCGTACATGTGGTTGTATCGGAAGAACAAGGTTGGTTGTTTGTTGGGATTTACGATGGGTTTAACGGCCCTGATGCGCCGGAATTTTTGATGGGCAATCTCTACCGTGCATTTTACAATGAGCTTCAGGGATTGTTTTGGGAGGTTGATGAAGATGATCAAGCCCCAGGAGCCGAAGAAGCCAATAACACCAACCCACCAAATATAGCTACAGAGAGTGAAGTTGTTGTAGATGTTAAAATTGATGGAAATGATTCGAATTCGAACCCCTTGACTGAAGCTGATCGGACAAAGAGAGTGACCTTTCAATCGGAGGGTAGGAGGCGGCGGCTTTGGGAATTGCTAGCTGAGGCTGAGGCTGAAGACGGGCTTGACCTTTCGGGTTCTGAGAGGTTTGCGTTTTCTGTCGATGACGCACTTACAGTGAGCAATGAGGGTTCTGGTTCTGCAGTTAGTAGACGCTGGCTTTTGCTGTCAAAATTGAAACAGGGATTGTCCAAGCACAAAGAGGGTCAGGGTCATGGTAGGAAGTTGTTTCCATGGAGGTTTGGTTTGGAGGATAAAGAGGAGGTTGAGGTTGAGAATACAGTGGAGGAGAGGTCTGCTCCAACTGGTAGGAGGAGGAAGGAGGGTCCGGTGGATCACGAATTGGTATTGAGTGCATTGTCAAGGGCTTTACAAGTGACTGAGAATGCTTATTTGGAGATGACTGATAAGGTTCTTGATACGAATCCGGAGCTTGCTTTGATGGGGTCGTGTTTGTTGGTTGTGCTAATGAGGGATGAGGATGTGTATGTGATGAATTTAGGGGATAGTCGGGCAATTGTTGCTCATTATGAGCCTGAAGAAGGTGGTTCAAGCATGGAATCAAGAGGGCACAAGGATAATGGGTTGAGCGCTGAGGATATAACTGAGTCGTCCTCGGCTGTGGCCAATGAGGCTCCTACTCAGGCAATGAAATTGACCGCACTGCAGCTGTCCACTGATCACAGCACGAGCATTGAAGAAGTAAGTTCTCTTGTCATTATTTATGCTGCCTTAGCTCTCATGGTACCGCATTCCTATTTGGTGAGATTGTTTTGCCTGATGAGTTGGTGTGTTTTAATGTTCTTTTAAACGAAGAATACTCACGTGTATAAACAGTGTTTGGAAAGGCATAAGTCCAGTTGGCTGTTTTCCATGGTCTCTTGGTTTCGTTTAGTTTCTTCTGTTCCTTAACAATTTTGAAGCAGCATGCTTTGCAATTTTATCTCCTGCTCATGCATCTTGTTCTCAGATTCTAACTTCTTCTGTATGTCAAGTTGTTGAGAGAAAGTACACTGGTTGAAGCACACTTCTTGCCGATGTGCTTAATGCCAGATAGTCTTCTGACTGTTAGAGCTAGATAAATATTTATTTACTTCATACTTTTGCTCTGCGACTTCTTTGATTGCATTATACCTTTCCAATTATGTGTTTAAGATTTTGTTGACTTGCTGGAGGTGAAGAAAGTGTTGACATTGGATTTGTTTGCTTTTCATGGCTTATACAGTGCATATTCCTGAATGCACTGACTGTGGTCACAGCAGTTTATGCTTCAGAGGTCTCCTTTTTTATTCTTCCAAAAATGCCACATTGGTCTTATGCTCCATATGAATCCGACACATGCAGAAGTGAATGGTGAACTTTGTTTTTATTAATCATGTCTCTGTTTGTTCCTTTATCTTCTGATGTTTCTTAAAGTGTTAGGAAACATGTGGAAAATTTAAGGAATCCTAATTCATTGGCAATCTATAACCAGACTGTTTTAATAAACTGTTCCTCATCGTATTTTCCATTCCTTGAACCTAATCCTGTTTACTCAACCTTAGCAATCTGTTTTCCCTGGGGTTGGGGACAGCAGGCTGAAAGAACTGAAGAAGCTTCCTTTTCCCGTCCCATCTAGATGTCTTGTCATTTCTCCATATCGTCACGTATTCTCCCAATGGATAGGGACGATGTGGAAGCTTCCTTGCAGGTTTCGTTTCCTCTGTACTTTCTTGAATGTGTAATGTCCCCTCATGGATCTATAGTTGATGTACGTTTGTTGATAATTATCGAGGGTTTTCTGCCACTTTCCTGGTTACCTCAGCCTTCCAGAAAGTTACTTTGAGTTCTCAATAACAGTGCTCCTGGGCACTCATTTTTGTCATTTCATTGGTGGCGTTGTTTGGGTGTTCTGCTTTGTCCTTGTCTTGTTGGTTTAATCTTTATTTTCCTCTTTCCTGTCCATAGTGTCCTCTGGTGACTATTATTAATTTCCTTGGTTAGCTTCCTGGCCATGTTGATACAACTTAGCTCATATCACTATTTTTTATTTTTTATTTTTAACCATTTCTGTTTACCTTATGCAGGAAGTAATAAGAATAAAGAATGAACACCCAGAAGATAAACATTGTATTGTCAATGATAGAGTGAAAGGTCGTCTTAAAGTTACCAGAGCATTTGGAGCAGGATTTCTGAAACAGGTCCTACAGATATGCTTGTTAACTGCCCCAATAAATTTCATTTTTTTGCATGGTTTGGCATCATTTCTTTTTGGCTGGTACATACATATAAGAATATTAAGTGTCTGGTAGAGGCCAAAAAATTGTCATGATTATCTGTTTCCATTCAGTTTTTCCAACTTCCTAATTCACCAAGATTGGCTTATTCTTCATTTTGCTTAAGACATTTAAATTATATATCGTATGGAGAAAAGAAAAACTAATTGAGTCAATTTGAGTATAAGATAGTGGTACATCATTCTGTTATAAACGAGGTACACTGATTGAACGTGCTTACTTCATAGACTTGAGAACCTGAACATTAGCTTTAATCCTGCAAGTGACCAATGCGCACATTTTCCTTGTCTGCAAATGAGGGGAGGGAGTGGAATGCTTATTTTTTCTTCATAACTTTCCATATCCATGCATGATCCTGTACACATATCTTGGAAGGTTGTGGCATGATATGACCTGTTCATTAATTGAGCGACCTTACATGATAACTCTTATTGATATATAGTTTCCACTGTCCCAGGTTGTGCACAGTCAGCTTCAATTGTGTACATATGTTGTCTATACCATATGCAAAATACTTTGCTCTATGGCTCAATCAATATGAAGATAAATTGCTTTTCTTGGGTATAATTAAACAAAAACAGCATCTGAAGGAAAATGCTACTAAAATGGTTTATGATTTTTGACTGCTGCATGAAACTTTCCATGTTACTTGTGGATGCAGAGTCCAGTGTGAAAAATATTTTACAGTAGGTAATAATGTGATCTGCATTTTTGGTGCAGGCCAAGTGGAATGACACATTGTTGGAAATGTTTCGAAATGAGTACATTGGTACCACACCATACATATCATGTTTGCCTTCTCTCCGCCACCATAGACTCTGTCCTAGTGATCAGTTCTTAATCCTCTCGTCTGACGGTTTGTATCAGTATTTTAGCAATCAGGAAGTAGTTTCTCATGTTGAAAATTTTATGGAGAAGTTCCCAGATGGAGACCCTGCACAACACCTGATAGAGGAGCTTCTTTTCCGTGCTGCAAAGAAAGCTGGTATGTTTCACCAGTTATCCTGCCTATTATATTGTGTAAATTGATTATGCATAATTTTTTCTGTTTTTTGTTTTGTTTTGTGATTTGAGTGGTCAAGCAAGAATAATGCAAGACTTAGGTGTTAGGATGCAGGCACTAGTCTTTAGTGTCGGAAATTCTTACCCTCAGGAAGAGATAACTGCACTGACCATAGTTTTGACCTTGCCCTATTATTGTGATGTTTTTCATATTTGCACCTATAACCTGTACTTGGATTCAATTGTAGTTAGTATGTCATATTTCATGATTATGGAAGGACAACACTATTTGTGCTCCCCAAAAGGCCACAATGGCAGTATTATAAGCACTTCTGTATAGAAGTGCAGGATACAGAAAGGGAGCATTCTCCCTCTTCTTGCTGAAACAATTTGGTTTTATTGGGCTAACAGGATGAAGGCATATGGCCTGTTTCCCCCACCCCCCCCCCCTTCTTTTAACAGAAATTATTTGCATTTTCTTCAAATTGAGTTCTAATTTGTAAAACTTGTCAAGGATAAGTTACAGTGTTATGTAGAGTTCTATTTGATTCAATTTGGGGTGGAGGTGGATCTTAGGGCTTCAGTGTCTGACAAATTTAGACATATTCCTTTCTTTTTCTTAGGGAATGCTGTTTCTTATGTCAACTGGGAAGCCTTAATGGTATTTGGTTGTTAGATGTAATGCTGTTAGTTGTCCGGGTTTAATTGTATAGGTTTTGAATATATTTTTTTCAATCCAAAAAATGGGTTTTGATTGTATCTCCAGTGCACTGCTTGCCCGCTGTTGCTGTCTCCTGTTCAGTTTTCATCAATAAAATTATCATATTTTATTTTTAGAGGGAAAACGAAGAGAGGGGAAGTACTTGGAAGTGTTCGCTTATTTAAAATTTTCATTTCTTTAACTAATAAAATCTCTTTTGCTGAGATATACATGTATATGTGCATACATGTGTCCGTCGGTGTATGAGTGCAGTGAAGGTGCCTATGAGCATATACTAATAATTTATATTAGATTTCAGTAATAGTTAGAATTTTCCCTGTGCTTTTCCCTTGAGTGATTGCACAGACTGCTGAAGCATTAGTTATTGGGGGATAAATGGAGTTCTACGAAGGGTTTGCCTTTTAGGTTTATGCACCTAAGGGTTTAGGCTTTTGGCCTCACTAAAACAATGACTGCCAAATACTTGTAATCGGAAATGATAGTAGATCTTTACTTTTTCATTGGTCTCATCCTAAATTGAAACTGGGGGGAATATTTCATTTGTTTTTAAAGCCTTGCACTTGTGTAACTGAAGAAACTTTCATTTTTATATCTCTAAGTAGAGGGCTAAATAGAAGGAAGATGAAGTTACTTCTTGCACCAGGTTTGGTACTCTTTAGGTGAGAAGATCTTTGTTTTCATTAGATTCATGTAAAACGAAGAGATAAAGTTGGAGTGTGGAATAGAAATTGGCAGTAAAGACTACTGATCCACTACATTTAGTTCTTTTTTCTTTCTGATTTTGTCTCTGCTTTTGAGTTCGGCCACTGTCTGTTGCTGTATATAATTCTTCAGGGCATCTAGCTTTAAACTGGAACTGTTTTGGCTTGCAGGAATGGATTTCCATGAATTACTGGACATCCCACAAGGAGACCGCAGGAAGTACCATGATGATGTCACCGTTATGGTTATATCGCTTGAAGGAAGAATTTGGAAGTCATCAGGAAAGTACCTTTGACAACTTTATACACAGGCAGTATTCTCTACAAAAAGGGGACATTGCAATTTCAATTTTCAGCTAGAGATATTCTTCAAGCAGTATGGAAAGCTTTGCTGCTGACAGTTCCATGGGTCCATTAGGTTTTTGTTCTCTCACAGCATAAGCATACAACTAATACGGATGGTAATGGCAAAATGCTGATGTTAGATATCATCCAATACTTAATAGATGCAAAAATATTGGGTTCAGGACAAAATGAGATTTTGCAGATGGGAGGTTGTTGGGGGAAATGCTCTTTAGGGGAAAGAAATCTTTTCTTTTTGTCCCTTTTCTTTTAGACTTCTTCATTTTTTGTTTAAAGAAAAAAAAAATAGAAAATTTGCATAGGTGGAGCTCTTCGATTTCATCTGTGCCTTTCTCTTTTCTTCTTTTCCAGAGCGGAAAATGCGTTTGTAAATTGGTGGGGGTACAGATTTACTTACTGAAAACTTTGAGCATTCCCTTGTCAATACTGAGCATCTGTAATTTTGAAGGTGGGTTTTCCACCATTGCGGAAAACAAGAGTTCAAAATTTTACCAACTTTCTTGTGTAGAATTTATGTTGCCTTTTAAAGTTTTGTTTCACCATGAAGAAGTCAAAACATATGGTGGAAAACTAGAAGGAAATTAGAAAAGTTGCTTCGTACTTGGTAGCAAGCACAGCCTAAAAGTGAGAAAGAATTCTTGACCCAAAAAAAGGTGAGCAGGAAATCTATACCAAAAAGAAAAAGGAGCAAGAAACCTGCCATGAAAACAAATTTGGAAATCTGGTTTCAACTGTTGGATTGATTTAAGACCAAAAACAATTTGTTTGCGGCTAATAAATCAGACACAAGATTATTGTAAGATGCATGCATGTTAGGCAAGTTGGCTAGAACGGATGTACTTCGCACTTTGCACTTGAGTTCAAATTTCCCTCTCCCATGTAGTTTAGGTTAGATTAAAATAGAGTATCACTTGTATGAAAAAAAGAAGAAGAAGATTATTGTAAGACTTGTTCTGTTACTACATGAAGCTGAAACCTTATCAGGTCAGTGGTGAAAGCTCTTTAAAGTTATATATGGATCTCATGCTTAAAAATTAGGGCTACAAAAAGTTTTTGTGAAATATACATCGATCCAAATAAGATAATACATTTCACATTTGAACGAGGGTGTAAAAAACTAGAAATTACAAAGTATAAACATACATATAAGCATTCATGAAGGATGACTGTTAGTTGGTCCAACAGTTAAGCTGTGACGGCTGTAGATGGAGCCTGTGACTGCACCCAAGATACTAAATCCTCCCTGGTCGCCACAAAACGACCAGCTTTCTCTTCACTCTTCCTAAATGGTGCAGCCAATTTCTCCACATGAGAAGCAAAGGAATGAGCCAGCCCTTGAGAGAACTTGTGTGTTCCAGTACCCGTTTGGGCTGAAAACAACTCCGGCAACGCCTCCTCACGCTGAACAATTTTGTAGAGTGTTCCCATCCACTCTTCAAGTGCAGTGTGAGCTGCACCAATGGACAGTGACCTAACATCCAAACACCACTCCCTCGAAGTCTTGTTGTGTAAACCCGGATACAACCCGTATAGGGTTCCCAGATAGAGCAACTCATGAGCCCTCTCATGGTTGTTTTTGTTTCGGCATATATCTATCAAGCAATTACAGAAGGGTCTCCGGGATTCAACCGACGTGCCACTGATAACATCCCTGAACTCATCTTTAATTGTCTCAAACCCAAGTTTCTTATCTTGCAGCACTTTGACAAGGGTAACCAACTTGGGATTTGCCTGCTGCAAACAAGAGAGGACCTTATCCTCATCCTCAGTTTTTTCACACAATGACACAACAGACAGTAAGCACCCACAAAGCCTATCATCTGGTTTAACCCCTCTTTCAACTGCAACACCAAAGACTCGAACCATATTGCCGAACCTTCTAGCTTTCCCCAAGCACTGAATCAAACAAGTGCACCCCATGACATTCAGCTCAATCCCCAACTCAGACATTTCTTCAAACAACCCCATTGCCTCATCAACATTCCCTCCACTCCCAAAAATGTTTAACATTGCCGTGTAACTCCAACTGTCCGGCCTACAATGCTCCGACTGCTTCATATCCTCAAAAAGCTTCTTAGCTTCCTCCTCCAAACCAAGGTCAGCGCACATATTCAACAATGTGTTATACAAAATGAAGTCCATAGGCCACTCGTTTGACCTCATTCGTTCCCATAATTCCAAAGCATCTCGAGCCCACCTAGCCTTGCCATAGATCTTAACAAGCGCTGTCAATGTCTTCTCATTTGGTTTCAGCCCGGATCCCACCATTTCTTCGAATAAGCTTCTTGCTAAACCGGGCTTTCCAGCCTTGCCCATTGCCTCTAACAAAGTATTGTACACAACCAAATTAGGCTGCACACCAACAGCAGCCATTTCCTGCAAGACATACCTAATGCCATCATAGTCCCCAGCCTCACCAAACATCTTACCTAATACAGAAAATGCAATGGGGTCTGGTTTCCACCCACTAGCTCTCCCTCTCTCATATAAACTAAGAACCTCCTCAACCTTTCCCAATTTGGCATAAACATCTAAAATAGCAGAGTAAGTCACCTCATCAGGCATTAAACCAGTCTTGTACATCCTCTCAAACCACTCCACTGCCTTGTCAAAAAGCTTGGACCTCTTGGCACAAGTAATTATAGTGGAGTAAGTAATGTTATCAAGCTTAATCTCATTGCTTACCATCTCCTCAGCAAGCTCTTCAATGAGTTGAAACTGCCTCCCAAACCTCAAAGACTTCATTGTGACATTGTAGAATATGGTATCCATGGGAAATGAATTCTGGGCCTTCACCCAATTGAAGAACATATGGGTTTTCTGCCATGGCTTCAAGCTATTGAGTATCAAAAGCGCATTTTCTCTAGTGGGTGGGTGTGGGATTTCTTCAAGAGCAGCCAAGAAAGCACCTTGAGAGGCATCACAATCATTGAGCTTATGAGCAAACTGCCTGAGATCTCTCACCTGAGGATTGTAAGAGTAAAGTGACCGTTTCTGCCTCTGCAGAGAGAGAACAGAGCGTTTGGGCTTGGCGGGGTTCACCCAAATGGACTTCGGCTTGGAAAGCAATTGGGATTGGTCTTTGGGAGGGTTGGAGAGAGTGGTTGAGGTTAGAGGCTGGAGTTGCTCAGACAAAGATGGGTTTTTTTTGTTGTTGTTGTCATTCTTCTTCTTGTTGTTCTTGCTGTTGGGTTTTGCTAAATCTGGTGGAGATTTTGGAGGAGACTTGGTGGACATGCAAGAAAGGTTGAATCTTTTGGTTGGAATTTGTCTAAACGGTGAAGTGAAGAAGATGGGTCTCTTCGTTTCTGAGGAATTCACAGTAAAATGGACAGCAGAAGTAGCAGCCATAAGATTGATTGAGAGAATAAGAGTGTCTGTTATTTTTTGGAAGAACAGGAAACCTGAACTTATTATAATGGAGCTACTGCTAAGGAAGATGTTCTTCTGGATATTTTGTCACCTTATCTAAATGCAAGCAAAATTTGAACGAACCCTAAAATGAATTAACATGAAATTATTTGGGAAATTTAAAAAGGCAAAGAAAAAAAATGGTTATTAGATCCACCACAAGGGTGGGTAGCCTTAACCGGATGTGTGGTAACAGGTAAGCCCGAAGACTGATCCCGTCCCTGTCAGGGGAGATGCCAACCATCTCTCCTTTCTACGAACACGATCTTATCATTAAAATTGTTGTATATAAAGCAGTACAAATGTATACACTCTGTCGATGTGGGACTCTGGTGCTTCTTTGATTTGGGTTTTCCGTGCACTTATTTGGGCTCTTCTAGGCTTGGTGACTAGATTGACCTGGGTGGAAACCAACTAAACAAGATTTGTATATGAGAAGTAAACATGTTTTCCATTAAACTATGATTTGGGTTTTCTTTTGGTAGTGATTTGCATCTAATATTGTGATTGAGGGGACTACTGTTTTTTGTACTTTTTTTTTTTGTTTTTGGCACAAATTGAGGCAACTTTTTGTCATACACAAATGATTCCCACAAAGAACCATTTCTCCATAAATATAAAAAAAATGTAATTCTCAATAGACTCAGTTTGATTTCAAAACAAGCAATCACATAAAATTAATCAAATTAAAGTTTGACAAGATAATTCACATTGATAAAGAAATTTCATAGGGAAAAAAAAGGTATAAGTTCATGTAATCAAGAAGGCATTTTCTCATGAATTGGTGTTTCTAGGTTGAATAAAACAATTAACAAGACCAATATAAACTCTGATTTGTTAAAAACAAAAGGACCATGTAAATAAGATCAGGAAATATATTTCAATTTACATTTCAAGTTTTTTTTTATATAAAAAATTTAATTTAATTTAATTTATAATTTGACGAACTAGACAAGTGAAAAATGATAAGTTTCTGTATTGTCTTATTTCACAAAATTCAAACTAAATTAGTTTATTGGAATCACATACGTTTGTAGTAATGCTCACAAATGCATAAGATAGAGAATTAATTGGTAGCACTTATCTGGAGGTATATGATACTTGACTCTCAATATCTCGATTCCATCATAACTCCCGCTTGAAAATCACGTCATATATGAGACCTAAGCTAGTCATATATTTTACTTGATGACAATCAATTGTAGAGAAAAAAAAAGGTGTTAAATGAACCCTAAAATTAACTGAGTACACCCTATTACTAAACTATTTATTGAATTACTAATGTATCCTAATATAATATGACTAAAACGGATATATTGAATTGTGAAACAAATGTAATTTTAATAAGTACATCTTACTCACCATATTCAACCCTAATCAAACGTAATATATTAGAGCACTTCTAGCGGTGCCCCCCAACCCGGGCAACAAGGGGCCCAAGCCCTAGTTTAATGTTCCATCGGGCTTCTACAACCAGGGCAGTGCATGGGTCCCAGGAAACCGGGCCAGCTGCAAAGGCAAGAACAACCTGGGTTGTTGCCTGGGGTTGCTGACATCAGCAACAATTTTTTTTAAAATAAAATAAAATTGAAAAGCATACTAAAAATTTCAGAATTTTTTTAAATAAATACTTAGTCATATTCTTCGCTTCCCACACCAAAACTCTATACAAATTTCTCTCATCATATCTCATGTGAATAGTGATTGCCCTTAGGTTGTCATGGCAATGAGTGGAAACACCAAAGCTTTTGCAAGGGCTGCCACTATTCACATGAATAGTAATAGCCCTTGCCTTGCCCTTACCCTTTGCCATGGCAAATGGGTGAAATGCTCTTAGAGCGACAAAATCCATCAGGAAATGCCATGGCAAATGGGCGAATAACCTCATTTTGTTTATGGTGGAAATCGTAAAGCCAATCTAAATTCTTAACATCCAATTCATCCTATAGCATAATTGTTGGCGTGAGTCAACGTTCCTATTAGGAATAGAATTTATATTTTATTGTGATTATCTAATTTGAGAAGAATTAGGAGATTTTGTACAT
This sequence comes from Prunus fruticosa, assembly GCA_018703695.1. Taxonomy (NCBI): domain Eukaryota; kingdom Viridiplantae; phylum Streptophyta; class Magnoliopsida; order Rosales; family Rosaceae; genus Prunus; species Prunus fruticosa. The sequence goes on along the minus strand of CM031921.1, from coordinate 13,222,598 downwards.
ATATATATATATATATATATATATTCCTCCTTGAGAGAAGAATAAATATATCAGTTTAAACCATAATTATTTTGAGTTGGTATTAGAGTGGGTTCCGATCGTCTCAACAACATCAAAACCCTAATCCTGAAAAATACCTATTTCCGCTGCACCTAGCCTATACACCTAAGCCTGTGCCGTCTTATATCTCTTACCTGTCGTCGTCTTCTAATCTTCTGCTGCCGCCGCCATCTATCAGCATGTCAGATGTCACTGAATCTTCTTCTTCTACTCCTATTGTGATGGTTCATACCAAATCATCTACCAATCTACCTATGGGATTCAAATTGAATGGATCCTATTATGAGATATGGGCTTCGATGATCGAACTTCATGCTACTATACAAGACAAATTGGGTTACCTGACTGGCGACACTGATGCCCCTAATTCCCAAGACCCAAAATATGGGAAGTAGAAAATTGCTGATGTTGTTGTGAACAGTTGGATGCTACGAACTATGGAACCCAATTTGTTGAATATGTTTCATACTCTACCTATTGCTAAGGAAATTTGGGATGCTGTTAATCAGATGTTTTATGATGGCTCTGACATATCCCAACTCTATGAACTGCGGTGCCAGGCTACCCGTCTCAAGCAAGAGGGTCGTCCCGTCTCTACCTATTTTGCCGAACTTAAGGCAATCTGGCTTGAATTGGATAAGAGACGTCCATTTTAGATGAAGTGTGCTGATGATATGAAGACTTTTCATGCTGCCTGTTATGGCAGATCGTGTGTATGATTTTTTGGTTGGCCTTGACGATAGTTATGACAAGGTCCGCAGTGATATTCTATGGAGTGATAAAGTTCCAAGTATTGAAAATGTATTTTTTATGGTCCGTCGAGAGGCTCAATGCCAGATTACTATGCTTGGATCCGGCACTAAGATTGGGGAACCTACTGTTGTGTTTGCTTCCAAAAAACATTTCTTTGGTTTCTCGGCCTAGAGGGTCTGGCTCTTCTGCTGTTCCGCCTCGTCGCCTGACTTTTGGAGAAAGACAAACTGAAGTGTGATCACTGTGGTGAAAAGAGACATACTATCGACACCTACTGGGCATTGCATGGGGTACCAGACTGGGAGAAGGAGAGGAGTCGTTTAAAGAAGGAACAACTGAACGGCAAAGCTCATGTGGCTGTTGCCCCCACTTCCGTGGCTGTTGCCCCCACTTCCATGGCTAACACCACCACTGGGCATGGCCACCTTACTGCTACGTCTCCTCCGACCTCTGACCGCGGTCTCAAACACTCCAACACCTCCACTTCTAGGTAACTTTGGCAAGGCTTTCCATGCCCATGACACACGCGATACAGGTTGGATTATTGATTTAGGAGCTACTCGACCATATGACGTATAATTCTGCTTTATTCTCTACTACTCTTCCGCCTCATCATGATCATGTTCTGACTGCTAATAATGATGCTGCTCCTGTCACGGGGGCTGGTTCTATGCTCTTGACACATGCTTTACCATTGGACAAAGTGTTACTGGTTCCATTTTTGTCTATAATTTATTATCTGTGTCACAAGTTACTTGAGGTAAACCTTGTTGTCCTGATGTATCCGTCTTCTATCTTACTACAGGATATCCAAACACGGGAGATCTTTGGTCGTGGTACTAAAAAGGAGGGGCTTTATTATGTGGATGATGTGGCAACTAGTCGGGTTCCTCGTGCTGGTAGTGCCAAAACTTCTCAGCATTTGCCGATTTGGTTGCAACATTGCCGATTTGGTCATGCCTCCTTTGGATATTTACGGCATTTGTTTCCAGCATTATTTAGTGATGTAAGTGAGTCTGCTTTCCAATGCTAGACTTGTATTTTAGCTAAGAGTAATCGGGTATGCTACCCTCTAAGTTGTAATAAATGGCTTATGCCATTTGATTTAGTTCATTCTGATGTTTGGGGACCTTCCCCTGTTTCTCTAGCCTTGGGAGTTCGTTGGTTTGTGTTATTTGTGGATGATTGCACTCGTATGATGTGGTTATATGGGATGAAAAATAAAAGTGATGTGGTCAAAATTTTTCAGCGTTTCTATCAGATGATTCAGACTCAATTTATGCTCTCTATCTAGGTTTTTCGATATGATAATGGTGAAGAATTTGTTAATTCGGCGTTATCCCATTTTTTCCACACTAAGGGTGTACTCTAGGAGACTACTTTCCCTCAAACACCACAACAGAATGGGGTTGCTGAACGTAAAAATGGGCAGATCCTTGCTGATGCTCGTGCTCTCCTGCTTGGTGTGTCAGTTCCAAAGCGGTTCTGGATGGATGCTGTTACCTATGCAGTCTATCTCTTGAATCGTCTACCTTCACGAGTTTTGGATTTCCAAACTCCTATGCAAGTACTGACCCATCATATCTCTGCCTTTTCTATGCTGACTCTGTCTCCAAAGGTGTTTGGTTGTGTCGCCTATGTTCACCTCCATCAGAATTCAGAGGAGTAAGCTGGACCCCTGTGCTCTCCGCTGTGTCTTCCCTGGGTTTTTCTCCTCATTAGAAAGGCTACCGATGCTATCATCCTGCAACCCGACGTCTATATGTCTCTATGGATGTTACCTTTATTGATGATGAAATGTTTTTCTCTTATACAGCCATGCATGTCCTTTAGGGGGAGACTACATAACTGGCTAGATTTACAAGAGGGGGAGTAGTATTGGATAATTTGATACAAAGGGAAGAATTACCGAACTTGTTGAACCTGCTGAACCTGCTACACCAGCTGAACATACTATTTTAACTGATGTCCCCCATGAAGCTTCTCTAATAGTACTCGATCAAGTTCCCCTGGATATTCCTGAGGTAAGTGCTTTTATTCAAACTGCTGATAATTCTTATGTTTTACCGCCTAGAAGGAACCGTGGGGTTCCACTTGATTGTTACTCACCAGAAGGCAAAGTAAGATATGCTATTACCCACTATGTCTCTAATCACAGGTTATCTTCTGAGTGCAAAGCTTTTGTGACAAGAATGGATAGTATTAAAATTCCAACCCGTATTGAGGAGGTATTTAATAATCCAAAGTGGGCTGAAGCCATGAATATTGAAATGGAGGCGCTGGAGAAAAATAATACATGGGACATTGTTGATCTACCAAAGGGAATGAAGCCTGTATCATGCAGATGAGTGTTTACAGTTAAATATACTGCAGATGGTACTGTGAAGAGGTACAAAGCAAGATTAGTAGTTGAAGGGTTCACTCAGACATATGGAGTTAATTATCATGATACTTTTGCACCTGTGGCTAAGATGAATACTGTCAAAGTTTTGTTGTCCTTAGCAGTAAACTTGGATTGGACCTTTAAGTAATTTGATGTAAAAAATGCATTCTTACATGGTGAACTAGAAGAAGTGTACATGAGTCTTCCACTAGGGTATAACGTTACTGGTGGCACGGGAACGTGTGCAAATTGAAAAAGGCGTTGTAGGTGTTAAAGCAGTCTCCTCGGGTATGGTTTGACAAATTTACTACAGCTATGAAGAAGTTTGGTTACCAAGGGCCAATACCTGATCATACTCTATTCATTAAACATAGGGCTGGTAAGGTGACTTTGTTGATTATTTATGTTGATGATATGATTGTGACTGGTGATGATACTGGAAAAATTGAGAAACTGGAGAAGTGTTTAGCATCTGAATTTGAGATGAAAGATTTGGGCAGTCTGAAATATTTTCTAGGAGTGGAAGTCACTCGATCTAAACATGGCTTATTTCTTTCACAAAGGAAGTATGTCATGGACCTCTAGTAGATACTGGAATGCTTGACAGTAAACCAGTTGATACATCTATTGTTGAGAATCATAAACTTGGTGTTTATGTGGATCAGGTTCCAACTAACAAAGAAAGAAACCAAAGGTTAGTTGGAAGATTTATTTATTTATCATTGACACGCCCTGATATTGCCTATGCGGTAAGCGTTACTAGCCAATTTATGCATTCACCTAGTGAGGACCATATGGCTGCTGTGATGTGTATTTCTGAGTTACTTAAAGTCTGCTCATGGGAGATGTTTATTATTTAAGAAAAATGGCCACTTGGATCTAGAAGGTTACACTTACGCAGATTATGTAGGGAATATTACAGATAGACGTTCTACATCAGGTTACTTCACCTTTGTTGGTGGTAACCTAGTTACGTGGCGTAGCAAGAAGCAAAACGTTGTGTCTCGGTCCTCTGTAGAGTCTGAGTACAAATGGATTGCCTAAGGGGTTTGTGAAATATTGTGGTTGAGGTGGTTACTTGCTGAAATTGGGTTTAGACCGGATGCTGCTACAAAGCTCTACCTGTGATAATCAGTCTGCATTTGAAATTGCTAATAATCCGGTGCAACATGATCGAACTAAGCATGTAGAAGTTGATCGGCATTTCATTAAGGAGAACCTGGAGCTTGCAGATATGTTGACCCATGCTGTGTCAAAGCGCCGATTTGAAGACTCACTTGACAAGTTGGGCATTACCGATATCTATGCACCAACTTGAGGGGGAGTGTTTGGCATGAGTCAACGTTCCTATTAGGAATAGAATTTGTTCCTATTAGGAATAGAATTTATATTTTATTGTAATTATCTAATTTGAGTTGAATTAGGAGATTTTGTACATATTTTCTATTTGTACCCACTCTAAATGTAGTATATATACCTCCTTGAGAGAAGAATAAATATATCAGTTTAAATCCTAATTATTTTGAGTATAGTTACGTTCAGTTTAACTACCTGTTGTCAAAGGTGCTACAAATTTCTTCTTAGTATCTTCCCACTTACAGTGGTGCTCATACAATGATGGCTTGCCCGCTGAAGGGTTCTCTAAGACAAGTTTGTTGGGAGGCACTAGGTCATCGTGCGCAATAACAAGTAGTATTAAGAATATAAGCCAAAAAAATCCAAGCTGAAAATTCATTTCCTTAATTTAAACTTATAATATTTCCTTCTCTTATTCGGGCTTTAAATTTTGCACAACACAAAAAATTGATCAGGACCTTCTTTCCCTCCATGCCCCTTAGTGTTTGTGGGCCACACTACAAGCAATTATAAAATTAAGAAGGCGAAAAAAAGAGGTGCAACTTCTTTTTTTTTTCTTGGTTAAAGTTTGTAATGGAGCTCCACAGAACAGGTAACAGAGCCTCCGCACAAACCTCCAGCGCCGCACATCCTGGGGGGGGGGGGGGAGGTCCTCTCCTCCTCCCCTTTCCTCTGGTTTCTCTTCTCTAGCTTGCTCCCTCCTGCTTGTGGATCTCCCTAGTTGAGATCTGGCCGCCGTTCTTCCCCTTTTGTGGGTGTTCTGCTCTCCCCGTTGTGGGTGTTTGTTCTCCCCTTTGTGGGTATTTGTTCTCCCCTTTGTGGGTGATTTTCTCAAGCCTTGCTTGAACTTTGAGGCTTTATGCCTTCGGTTTCCTTTATGTACCCAGATCCCCCTTTATTCCTCATCCCTTGTATTCAGTTGTCCCCTCCTCCATCCATTTCCTCATATCTCCCTCACACACTCCATTCAATTCCCTTCTCTATGGTCTTGGTCCTTCCCACCGAATATCTCTCCTCCTTATTGATCTGGCTTCACCTTGTGGCTGCTCCGGCTAGCCGAACGCGCGGTTTTCCGCGCACAACTCTGAAGATGTGTAGAGGTCGAGCTTTTGCTCTTTCTCGGGTGCAAGCACCACCTTCTTCTACTCTGTTGATGTTTGTTGGGTTTTTGTGTTTGTTCTGGTGCTTTGTCAGGTTTGATTTGGGAGGTGATGATCTTGTGGCTGGCTTCTCTTTTCTTGATTGTGCCCTTGTAATATGTGGGATTTTAAGGTTTTTGGGTGGATCTGTGGGTTGTGCGATTTTATCGTTTTGTACCCCTTGGGTGTGGCAGCTCTTCCCCTCAACTTGTCCTGGTGATGTCGTCTCAGGCGGCGGCGGCGGCGGCTCTGTTGAATTTTGGTTAGGGTTTGTTAGCCTCTTTGGCCTTGGTTTGGGCCTGTGTGGGCTTTATGCCTTATGGGTTTGTAATTGCTTGTTGGTTCTTTGTATTTTATTTAGGTCTCTAGCATGTTCACTTGTTAGTGAGTCCAGTTGGTTGGGTTTTACTATTTGGTGTATTGTTATGCCTTTCGTGGGTTTTTAATGAAATTCACTTTCGACCAAAAAAAAAAAGGAATACGGATTCGAACATGAGATCAATGATTTACCGAAAAATACTCTTATCTTTAAGCTATTAACCTGAGGTGCAGCTATATTGGCCCATTCATCTCATAAACATGTTATTTGGTTCAAGAATTTTATTTTTGTATGGGCAAGGTGACTCAATCGTCTACAACTTGTGAAATATGAAAGAAAGATCAACACCATTTTGATACATGATTAAGAGCTTTAGTTTTTGTCTTTTCTATGTTTAATACATTGTTTAGGTTCTCCCCCACCCTCACAGCTCCACCACTGACCTCAGCTGACAAATGTAATCTTCCTTGAATTTTCTAAGTTTGAACAATATAAAATTTTCACTTTAATAAACACGACACGACCCTAGAATGAAAACTAAAATAATATGACCCAACTGACCTGAGCCTAAAATATACAAAACATTGTGAAACACAAGGCAATAAAGGAGAACAATATGGTCGTTGGGAAGGAAAAGAGAGAGAGAGAGAGAGAGAGAGAGAGAGAGAGAGAGAGAGAGAGAGAGAGAGAGAGAGAGAGAGAGAGAGAGAGAGAGAGAGAGCAATATGGTTGTAGAATTCTGTAGTGAGGGCCTCTCCAATATGGTTTTGACTTGGCAACTTCACAAAACGGCAAAACCTGCAAAACGAGGTAATTTGATTTAGTCATGATTCGTAATTATATCCTCCTTAGTGTTTGACGAAAACCAAGTTATTGGTATCATTATCGTTTTTCTTTTGTTGCCAAAATTAGTATCATTATCGATTGAAACACCAGAAGATCTCCATCTACCACAAAATCAAGATTTGCTTGCTCTTCGTAAATAACATCTTATTGGTCAACTAAATACTCAGTTAATTAGTTTAGCAAAACCCTATCGGGTTCCATGTTGGGACATGTCTGCTAATTCAATGCTCATTGAGTCATACATGGGTATCTTTAACAAGTCAATGATGATCAGAGGAAACATTATCAAGATAATTGTGATTTGTGTCTTGGTGAAGGGGGAGGTGATGTTTGGCTTTTGGGTAATAGTGTTTGGAGGCTGCTTTGCTTTGGCATTTTCCTCATGGCCAAATTATTACAAGCCCTAATAACTTGATAATGACCAAATTCATAATTACCCACCAATAAAAAAATGTTAGAAGATGCAGCCAAATGAATTTGGACTTTTTCTCTTGCATTATCAAAGATCTCCTACAAATCTAACCCCCACTAATTTGGGGAATCAATTTGTCACGTCTCTCTATCCCTACGTTAAATAGTCCTGTATATGGAGAAATTATAGAATATTGATTCCTTAATAATTTAGATCACATGAACTGGACAGCTAATGAAAAATACAAAGGATTTTTTTAGCCAAAATATTCAAAAAATTTATATATTTTTTCTATAAATTTTAATTTTAATTTTTTATTTTTTAAAATTAGCGATTTCATTGATAGCAAAATAGGATTACAAATTGAACACCCTTCAAGCATCATATTTTAGTTGATGCTACATTTGAAAAGGGTATTTTTGTAAGAGAAGTCCTAGTTAAATATGTAAGAGTTGTTCTATGGACACTTCAAATATAACAATATATTATTTGATTAATTTTAAAAAGGGAATGATAGTAAGAATCAAAACTCCTAATGAAATTGATTCTTAAGCAAGCACCAAAACCAAACGGAACACCAAACTCAATCCATTCATCAACATGTTTGAGTAAATCCAAAATCAAATAATCATCAAATGGCCTTGGATTTATTGCTAAGTTGAATTTTTGAAGCAACCCCAAACCCCTCTCTTTTGGAGCATTAGTCTGCCATGTATGTTGACATTTCTGTCAAAGTGTAAGTGTGTGTGTGTTACAACTGCCATTGATGTGCATTGGCACCAACAGACAAATGGCCGAAAGCAGTAGACAAACAAGGACCAAGATAAGCAAGATAAGGTGCTCTTCTCATTTTCCAAGTCCCCATAAAACAAGAACATATGCTGCCCTTATTTTGTCATGTCATCATTGAATTCATTCACAATTAGAGTAGCATGAGTCATGACCTTCTTTTCCATTGACTTCATTTCACACTAAAGCCTCATCAGCTGCTGCACAGTACTGTACACTTGGACTTCAACTACTTTTAATCATTAATAATACTAATAACGATTTACAGCTGATTTGATGCTGAGTATACTTTTGCCCCAACTAAAGCTTTCGTTTACCCTCATGTCATTTCACTTTTATTTGGTCAAACAAATATATCTCTTTAATCCCTTTCCAAATGGAGCTTGTTAAGGAAAATTTTGACAACTAATTAAGGCGTGGGAGGGAATAGGAAGAGTGTGGTTGAATAAACACTATACATTTTATTTTTTTAAATTGCGAAGTGTGGTTGATATAATGCATTTCAATCGATGTCCTTCGGTTTATTTTTATTTTTATAATCAATACATTACATTGAAATCTCACGAAAGCACATCATAAAGAAAGAGAAGGGGCCAACCAAGTGGTTCTTCTTCGCATACATGGACTTACCAAAGTTGGTTAGAGTGAATGTACTTTTCACTTTGCACCCAAGTTCGAATCCCTTTTATTGTAGTTTAGATTAGATTAAAGTAGAATATCGCTTTTATAAAAAACAAAGTGGCTCTTCTTCAACGCAAGTATTAAAAGCTAGGTTCCTTAAGGCTCATACAAGAATTCAAAAATAATATACGATACTAACTTGAGAAATGGTCATTATGAAGAAGTCAATAGCAGGAGTATAATCTTCCTCTCTATTCAATATTTCCACGGTGCACGACTACAATCAAGATAGTATATATGGTGTAACTTCAAGTTAGGGGACCTTACTATGGGCTAATTTGGTATTGATGTGCAATGAAAATAAATAGCTGTGAAAAAAAAACAGTTAGACATTTGGTGAACTATTAAAAAAAGTGCTGTGAAGAGTCAAAGTGTTTGGTAAATTTTTATTAGAAGTGCTTTTAGTATGTATAATGACCAAAAAGGACATGATGAAATTGTTACTTATTTTGCCACAAATTCTAAATTTTTAAAGTAACAAAATTAGTTCCAATTCCAAATATTGTGACAAAAAATATAAAAATATAAACAAAATTAAATTAAAAAAGTGACCTAAAAAAATACAAACGCATACAAACGCTACGCCGGAGTTGAAGTTGTTGTGGCTGTAGCGATGGGAGGAAGCAGAACGTGGGGGCAGACGCGTGAGGAAGAAGAACAAATTTTGGGTTTTTAATTTTTAGTTTTTTCCTTTTTTGTTCAGTGAAATTTAAAAGGTAAAAAAAAAAGAAGAAGATATTTTAAAGTAAATTTTTCTCAGCCCTTGGATTAAATCTAAGAGTGGGTGGCCACAAGTCTCTTGGACTCCTGTGGTCCAAGAGAACGGGACTGATATATATATATATATATCTCTCTCTCCAATGCCACAAAACACCAAGAGAAAAAACCCATATCAAGAATTTTTTATTTGTTTTATTTGTTTTTGTTTTTGTTTTAGGACCTTTCCTATTGAGAGATGCGATAACATACTAAACTCATACACACTACACAGATATTAGGACTCGAACCCAGGACCTTGCCTGAGGGAGTAACTACTCCAAACCACTACACTAGTGGGTCCTTTGCCCATATCAAGAATTTTAAAACCAAAAACTCAACCCAAACCAAATAAAAACTATGTTGTCATCAAAGAAAACAACAAGAAGGAAATCAAATCCAAATGAAAATTTTGTTTTCCTGTGGTTTTGATTTGAGTTTCAACTTTCCCTTGATTTTGGTTTCCAAGAGAAGGTCAACAAATTGTTGATGGGTTCAAGAATCTATTTTTTGTGTGAAAATCATTGATCAAGGATGGTAGATGCCTGTGTTGCTATTGATTTTGGCCCTCCACAATTAGCATACAGATATTTGAAGATATATTTGGGGTTTGGATCTTTTGTGTTTGGAGTGGAGATCACAGACTGGGGAGCTAGGGTTGAGTTTTTTTTTTTTAAAGCTGTGGTTTGGATTTTTGTGGTTGGAGTGGAGATAACAGTGTCGAGAGCTAGGGGTTGGGTTTTTTTTTTTGGTTCGGAGGGGAAGAAGATGAATCGAGTTGCAAACAGAAGTCGAGTTGCGAGAGAGAAGAAGAATCGAGTTGCAATGCTCTAGGGATAAAAGCTGTCAATTTAGAAAATTATTAAAGGTATTACGGGAAACGTGAAAATTCATTTAAAAGAACCCGCTATTTTTTTTCAAAGTAGCTTTAAGAAGTAGCGTGTTGGCTGCTTCGAGATTCTGATGTGGATCACCACAGTTTTAAAATAAGCAGCCTTTATTTGTTTTACCAAACGCTTTTGTTTCCATAACTTCTTTTATAAGCTGCTTATTTTTTAAGCACAACAATCTCAAATGCCACCTATATATGTTGTCTTCAATTAGATTTCCCACACATCAAGGAAAACCCTAATTATTTGAGCGTTGTGAGCATCCTATCTATTGACGAGTAGAATTGAATGGTCAACATAGGACTCTAAAGAGGTCAAAGTTAAAGGGCTATGGGTTTGGCTTGAAGTGGTCAAACCTAGGGCTAGCCATTTCTACTGAAACTCGACCAAATTGCTCGAACTAGATTGGTTTGGTTGATTTGGTTTGGTTTCTTATTTTTTATTTTAAAATTTAGTAGCATAATTAGACAGAATTGGATAAAGCGATCCAGTTCACCGTTGCCAGTTTTGCAGACCGCGGTTTGTTGAACCGAATCAATCAACTCCAGAAGACCTTAAATATTTATAAAAACTATACTGAATGGGTTTCGAACCCTTGACATGCAAGTCTTTGTTAAGTTAGCATACCATTGTTGTGGTTGATATTCTTGTGTTATAATAGTATAGAGATGATATTTATACACTTCCCAATAGGATTCAAAAAAACATTATAAAAGTGTTAGGGTTAAAACCCTGACATATCTCCTTTTTCCATCTCAGCACCGTTTTCTTCTTCTTCCTCCTCTTCCCTCTCCTTCCACTATTTATTCTCTATCCTCTCTCTCTCTCTCTCTCTCTCTCTCTCTCTCTCTCTCTTAGTTCGCAAAGTTGTCGTCGTCGTCGTTTAGAGCCCATAGTCTAAGCCTAGTGAAGCCATTGTTGGTGCTAGCCAAAATCGACTTGTAACCACCCTGATTTCTTGGTGAACCGACTTGAGTCATGCTCTCGTGTCATTGGCTCAACGTCAGTCTCCAAAAAATCATAGGGAGAGGGATGATCAATTTGCCATGACTAAGCATGGGGAAGAGGGAGTGTCAGGTGATCGGTTCGGCCATTGCTCCTTACGTGGTAGGGTTTAGGGTGCATTAAGTGAGGAGTCCACCGTTGGCCTACAGGTGCCACAAGGTTAGGTCAGCATTCCCTAATCATGGGCTTGGAAGGCATATGTCTCAAACTGCTCCCCTTTACAAAAACAATGCATGAGACTCAACTTCTTTTAGGGGGTTGAGCTAACCAGACTTGGACTACCATGGGCTAGTATGTCCTTGTGCCGACCCAATCACGAGCATTTCTTTAAGATCTCTACACATGGGGTCATAGGTGGTATGCAAGGTGGTGATGATGTGGCCTCCTTGTGGGGAGCCTTATTGGTCATTTAGCTTAGGTAGATACATGTGTCAGAAAACGTTCCCCAACTCCCTAGTCCAAGGTTCCTTATTGGGTGGGGACTTGAATTAGCCTTTTGTTCTGAGTCAAATGGTTGATACTTGTGAAATTTGTACCCAAGTTTAGGTGGGTTAGTCTGGCCTGGTCGCCTCATAAGACATCGAGAGCCTCCCCCACTTTAGACCAACAAGAAGCACCTCATTGTCGTTGATGAACTATGCAACTGGCACACACACACACACACACACACACACACACACACACACATACACAATAAAAGTAAAAACACAAAGAGAACACAAGAATTTATAGAGATTCGGCGTTGTGCGTACATCCTCTTGGTAATCGCCTTGAGAAATTCACTAATAATAAGAACACGCTTGGTTACAATAAAGAACCCCATTAGCTCTTACTGTACCCTAGCTCTATTATTTTTCATGAGTTTAAGAACAGCCACCTGAGAACGCCTCACATCCACTAGAGCGAAAACACACAGTCTTCGGTCTCCAGCCCCCGTTATGACTTCTTTCCTCAATTCTTTCAACATCTTTTAGGTGAGCCAACATCAACAATCCTTTGTGTTTGAGTGTTTGCATGTAAGTGACCACCATGGTTGGTACTAAATTGGATGTCTTTGGTCTTGGGTCGGGAGATATGCCCAACCAACCCTTCACTATTGAGACACCACTTGAAAGGAATTCGGTCGACAGTTACGATCAAACCTAGCAGGGGTGCCTCATCTCATAGTTGGCACTGTCATGATCAGGTCATATAAGGGTAATCGGCTTAGAGACTTGGTCATGAAATGTCCAAAATAGCGAAGGCACCGCCTTCCCAAATCTTCACTTCAAACCTGCAACTTTCCACATGTCGGCCACTTATTAGACCTTATGCTAGACAAGATGAAAGATGAATGAACCTTGAGCGTCACCACCTTAATGAATTGTGAAATATCCTCTCATGATCCACGTGTCAGTACATTGTTGGACCTCCACTCAAACGCCCGTTTGGCTTAAAAGTAGCCGTTTCTTCCCCGATTTACGAGACTGTACCTCTTCCTTTTACAAAAGGTATATCAATTAGCTTATCTACTAGCTTCTCCTTGATATAATGCATATCCACTTCAACATGCTTAGTTCTGTAATGTTGAACTGGATTATTTGCTATCTCTCTCTCAGCTTGGTTGTCACAGGTAAAGCTCTATGACTTTCTTTGGTGGAAAACCAATTTCAGACAAGAGTATCCTTAGCCAAAGAAGCTTACAAACTTCGTGTGCTATGCCCATGTATTACGCCTCAGCTGAGGATCAAGCCACTAGATTCTGCTTCTTACTTCGCCATGTAACCAAATTACCCAAAATGAAAGTGAAGTAACTTGATGTAGAACGTTTATATGTTATGTTGTCTGCCTAATTTGCATTTGTATAACCCTTGACATCCAAATGTCCAAGTTTTCTGAATATTGAGCCTTGGCCTGGAGATTAAGATGGGAACAAACAAGAACATGAGCAGCCAATGTTTGAAGCGGACATGTAGTTTCATGGAGAATGCCTTTTTCAGTGAAGAAGTCTGTGAGTATGTGGTTTTTACAAATTCTCATCCATTTTCTAAGCGAACAACTTTAATCGAACACAAATACTTTAATAAAGAACCAACCTCACTTTTATGCTTCATAACATAAAGCCAATTAACCGAGTACAATCATCAATGAAGATCACAAATCACTGAACACCAAAGACGGCAGTAATCCGAGATGGACCCTAAACATCTGAATGGATTAAATCAAAAGGAGATGTGCTTTTATTCAAACTAAGGGGATAAAAAGTTCGATGACTTTTTGCAAGAATACAAATCTCATACTGAAAATCAGAATGTTTTACTCCACTAAGAGATGGAATCAAAGACTACAAATAAACCAAAAGAAACATGACCCAACTGCCGATTCCATAACCAAATATTCTTATGCTTCTCACTGACAATGCCCTGAACCTGATGAACCTAACCTAGTGCAATGTCATCCACATAGCCCCAGATATCTCTCATGGAAAGCCACAATTCGAACCTCAAGCATGCTTGAGATTAGTTGCTTTGTAGTAGGATCGATCTTCAAACTAAAATAGGCAGCAGACTTGTCTAAATTAATCATTTGACCAAATGCCTATACGTACACTCTGAAAATCTGAAGCAAATTAGACACGTCAGATAAATACGCATTACAGAAAAGTAAACTGTCATTAGCAAAAAATAAATGGGAGAGAATGGGAGCTCCCTGCACCACATAAAACCCCTTAACACGTTTCATTAGGAACAGGGTAAGGGGACAGTGTATCTCCCTGCGCAAACCCCTTGTTGGCATAATCATATTCGTAGCTTCTCCATTCATTCTTCAGCTTACTTCCACCTCGCCGTTTAGTAGCATGGATACTCTCAAAAGCTGCAATAATGTTATCAGTGATAAGCCTTGCAGGAACAAAGGCACTCTGATACTCGGAAATAATATAAAGCATGATTCACTTCAATCTGTTCACCAATGATTTAGATATAATTTATATAGCACTGTGCATAAACTGATTGGTCGAAACTCAGTCACCTTCGTCGCCCTGTGCACTTCGGGATGAGAGTCAGGAGCGTGTGGTTCACTTTCTTCACATTGGCCCCCTTATTCACTTTCTTCACATGATTCATTACCCACTACCTCCCAGGACTTCTGATAAAAAAAAAAGTAGGCATGCCATCTACTCCTAGCAATTTGGTAGGGAACATTTGATTCAAGGCGCCTTCAAATGTGAGAGTTGTTAGCCGTGCCATTTGTCTGAAATAATCCTTGGAAGTAGTCACAAATTTTTTTACCAATTCCCTCTCTGGACATACACCAATTGCCACTGTCATCTAAAATCCATTTTATCGAATTCTATCTTCCTCGCTTCTTGGCTTTTTCATGAAAAAGTTTCGTGTTCTTATCCCCATATTTCAACCAGGATACACGAGACTTCTGATGCCACAACATTTCTTCTCTATCGAGCAACACATCCATCTAGCGGGATAAAGCTCTCTAATGAAAAACAATTGCTGCATCTTGCCTCCTTTCCCATTAAAATATCTAGCTTACTTTGCAAACATCTTACTTTATTGGGAATATAGCCCACCTTCTCCTTATTCCATAGGGTCAAGGATGCTTGGCAAGAGTGCAATTTGCTCAAACAGATCCCTGATCAGCCCCTCAAGCACTAGTAATGGTATCCTGAGAACCTTCAACTGTGGTCCAAAGTTCCTTGAACATAAAAGGTCGCTTCCTCCTTGCCTAACTATGCTACCCAAACCCTGTAAGGATAGGGTGATGATCCGATACCATAGAATTAAGATGATGGGTAAACATATCCAGGAAAGCTAGAAACATTAAATCATTTGCCACAATCCTATCCAAACGTAGCTTAACATTGCCACCAACGCTCTATCGGTTGGATGAAGTAAATTTATACCCTTAGAAACCCACCCTCAAGAGTTGAGCCAAAATCCCTCATTTGTGACATACCTTGAAATCGACGGCCTAAATACTCATGTGCCACAACGATTTCATTAAAATCACCACATACCAGCCATGGGCCAGTCACATCACCTGCATCCATCGTAACAAATCCCACGAATGCTTGCGTAGCCTCATATCTAGGTTTCCATAAAAACCAATAAACCTAAATACGTAACCTCATATGAAGAAAGAATCGTTATATCCACCCCATGTTGCCAAAGGAGAGCAAGCCCCCCAGACAAGCCAACTTTGCCCATACTAAAGCAGCTAGCCCAACCTAGTAGTCGTTGAATGTATTCCATTTGGCGAGTAGTTTTTTTCGTTTTTGACAGGAAAACTACCCGAGGCTTTTTGTCTGTGAGGAGGAATGTCAAAGACTAAAATGTTCATAGATTGCCCAATTCTTGGGACCCATCACGAATTGACCAGTTTGGCTCGTCTTTTGCTTTTGTAAATGCAGTTCTCCTTTCCCTCGTCCACCACCTCTATGTGGCATGTATCCTTTTGTTGGCCTGTTTTTCTGGTCGATCACCTCCCACCATAAAGGCTCTCTCCTACTGCTCATCTGCTATTTACCCTTAGAGAACAATGGTAATCCCAATTGTTGTTCGACAGCGACACAAGTCTACCAACACCTTCTCCACAGTCATAGTCTTTACAATTCTATCAGTACCTCCTAGGTTCCTTAACCCCTGACGCTTATCGATAAACCGTTATGAATTTCACGCAGCCCCTCCCCCATTGGTGCTATAGTGGTATGGCCTTCACCTTCAGGAGAAAATCGTCCCTTTTTGAATAGACGTAGCACATGATTACTTCCCAAACCATCTTCCTCCATGGTTGTCTCTCCCTGCCCATTTCCCATTATTTCGCGTGGGCGAACAACGCCCACCACCTTCGGAGGTGAAGTACAATTGTCCAACTGTGTCTCGTCTCCCCAGTCCAACCTGGTTCCTTGTCAAACTGTTCACCAACCTGATACTAAAAACATCTTTGAGCATAATCTTCCACGACCCATATCGTTCCATAGTAATATCCTCTTTCTATTTCAACTTATAGTTTGAACCTGCATGATCTAATTTACCACAATACAGACAGAAATAAGGTAGTCGTTCATACTCGATCTTGTGCTGCTTTGCTTGGTTCATCAAGTGCTAAGCAAAGCGTAACACAATGCTTCAAGGGCTTCGATATCTTCAACCCTACCCTGATGCGCAAGAAACTGCCCAAACAATCCCCATTCAATCCTCGATCCACCATGACAAAAGATCCAAGGTAGTTGCCCAATTTGTCGGCCATTTTTGGAGTCAAGAACAATAGGAGATTACGCCTAACCCTTACCCAAAAGTTCTGGGTATCCAAAGTAATTGTCAGCGAATTAACACAACCATTTGTTGCCTCAAGGAACAACATGGCCTTATCAAAAGTCCAAGGAGAACTCCTCAACACTATTCTACGATCAAGATCAGACTTGAAGGAGAACGAAAACCTCTCGTGTGCATCCAAGGGGACCGTAGTGACATCCTCCCTTGTACGCCAAATATTTTTTATAGTACCAAACGCCTCCTTATAGAAATGCTTGGCTATGAGTAAGTGCCCAACCAAAAGGAAACGATCAGCCTTCAATTTACTCAGCTCTTCTATACCTACAATCTCGAAAGCCTTTGCCTCTTAGATCGTCAGGTTAGTGGTAAATCCTTGAACGATATCCTCCAAAGCCTCCATAGTCCACTCTAAACCTTGCCTAAAACCCTTTATAAAATGCAATGCCAAATCTTGGAGAGTCACGAGCTCGTCATCGTCTTCACTTCTACACAGGCAGGGAAGCTCTATGAGCAGGGAAAGAGCTCTCCGTAGTAGGACATGAGCACTAGACAATGCAAACCCTAACCGCCAGACTTAGGTCGTGACAAAACCCTAATCATTTCTCATTTACTTTCTCAACCTCATTTTGATCATGAACACCTTGTCCACTCTTTGGTTAAGGTCTTGTGAAGCAAGAAAGTTACTTGGTTCTAGACTCATTTGTTTTACTTGTACTGTTTTTGGCTCCTAGATAACTGCTTATATCAATCCTACAAAACACCTTCACATTCTTATTTATATGATCTATGCTACCAAGGACGGTATTGTTCACAAGCTTAAGTGGGTTGTAGCCCACTACAAAATCTATAGAAAACTAAAGGGCGTCCAAATTTTATAAGCTATTTCTACTCCCCAAAAATTTTAGCCTACCCCACTTGCCTTTGTTTAATTGTTTTTTTTTTGCCAAACGTTGTAACTTGCCTTTATTTAATATTAGTCCAACCTTTTTGGGTTGAATCTAATATAATAAGCTAATAAAAAAAATTCATATTGTTATTTAATAATATATCTTCACCCCACTTGCATTCTCTTTGCCTACTTATCCTTTTTTTTATTGTTGAATTTTACCAATTTACCTTAAACCCTATTCTTTGGCTTTTGTTTGGCCTAACAAAACAGTCGTCCCGTTTTCTTTTCTCTCAGCCATGAAAAGTATCTCATATCTCTTTGAACTTTGATCAAGAGGCAATAAGGATCATAGGTGTTTTTACTTTATTTCCTCTCAATGTAAACTTGATTGTAGTTTTCAATCTATTTGCTTATGTAGTGTATTTACTAAAGAATGCTATTCTAAATATTTGGGTTTATATTATATGTATTTCTACTCCAGGCATTGACAAATTAAGGTGATTTGAAACTCCATCAACGCTACAATTCGCTGAGGTTCAGGTACAATAAATCTTATTGTTTTTTTTTTCTTCTGGATTTCTGTACAATAAATCTTGATAGTAAGTACAATGAATATTATTTTTAAATATTGGCTTTATGTTCCATGGCTGCAGTTGGATTGCATATATATTTTGGATTGCTTCTGTTGGATTGCATTTGCATTGCTTCTAGCTTTATAGTATTCTTGTTTGGACATAATGTCACATGTTGATGATAATAGACCGACAAAGAGGGGAAAAACAATTGATTCATTCTTCAAAAAAAGTGGTAATGATATTTCAATTCTGGAAGAACCTATGCATCTCGAACCTCAAATAGTTTTACCTAAAGAATTTGATGCTACTTCTTTAGAACGGGATCTAGGGAAACATATTGCAATTTGTGAATACCCCAACATGATGAGATTCGAAGGGCGTATATCAACCTAAACTTTTTGGAAATAGAGACGTCGATTTCAATATTCTTGGTTCTCATAGTTTCCATAGTTAGAGTATTCTCCTTCGTCACATAAGACATGTTGTTTACCATGCTTTGTTTTTGAAAAAAATCCAATAAGTGGGTCTGCACTAATTACTGATGGGTTCAACAATTGGAAAAGAGTTAATGATGTGCATTTTTGCTTCATGTTGGAAGTCCATCTTCACCACATAACAAATGTGTAAGAAGTGCTGAGGACTTAATGAAATCTTCTCACATATTGAGAAAGTTATTCATAAACAACCGAAAGAGCAAATTTTGAAGAATCGATTATGGCTCAAAGCAACAAATGACAGTGTTCGATGGCTTACATTTCAAGCATATGCTCTTAGAGGTAATAATGAATCAATAGACTCAATGAATTGTGGTAATTTTATTGAATGGATAAAATATACAGCTATGAATTTAGTACGTAATACAAAAGATATTCTTAAGAAGTTTTGATTGGATGGATGGGATATTTTCCTAGAAAATGTGGAATCATATTGCAAAAAGCATGACATTGATATGCCAGATATGAATGTCGTTATAAAGTTGGTACACATCATTCTTGTCAACAACGTGATGATATTACCATGGAGCATCATTACAGGGTTGATTTATTCAATGATACAATAGATTATCAATTGGAAGAGTTAAATAGTAGATTCCGTGAAGGAATAATGGAACTTCTTATTCTTAGTTCTACTTTGGACCCTACCAATGATTTTAATGCATTTAAGATTGATGATATTTGCAAGCTTGCAGAGAAATTTTATCTTGTTGATTTCACTGTTAAAGACTTGCGTTTGTTGAGGTGTTAGCTAGAACTTTTTAAGTTTGAAGTACATCAACAAGATCTTGATATCTTTCAAAATATGTCTACTCTTTCTGAACTATGTCAAGTATTAAATAAAACAAATAAAGCCAAGGCATATTATTTGATTGATAGGTTGGTGTGTTTTATGTTAACTCTTCCGGTTTCCACAACAACTACAAAACGAGCATTTTCAGTAATGAAACATGTTAAGATTGTACTTCGCAACAAGATGGAGGATAAGTATCTTGCAGATTCCCTTATTGTTTATATTGAGAAAGAACTTTATGTGAATATTGATTCATATTCAATAATCAATGACTTTGATTCACTCAAGGAGCGTGGGGTTAAACTTCACTAGGCCAGCTCATATTTTATTTTTTTGCAATGTAATATTTGTTTGATGTTTGACAATATGTGTTTAATTTAATGTTTATTTATATTATTTTTTTTTTAAAGAAAAGTAAGCTTATAATAGATATCTCATTATATATTAAAAAAAATTAGTCCACCCCTAAAAAATTCCTGATTCCGTCCTTATATGCTGCTATGCATTGTGGTGGAAATAGCCATAGTGTGATGGGATTATATGCTCAAACCAACGTCAAGAAGACGAAATAGTATAATCGGTTTCAAACTGTCAAGTGCATTCGATATGATTGAATAAAATTATTAGTTATATATTAGAACATATTCTTATTATTAGGGAGGTGTGTAATTAGATAAGATATATCATACATTACCGTTTGTTTATGTCAAAAACTCTCCCTGCACCATTTTTCCAAATGCCTTCATTTGTGAAGTCAAATGGACAAAAGAAGACCAAGTACAAACTGTGAAAAAGAAAGTGCAAACTATAAATTTGATCACTGTTCTGGCCAAAAGAGATTTTGATATCTTTATTTTTGTCCTTTTCATAGTGTGAAATGCCCATATATAGTTCCATGTGTTCCATATGTTCTCAATTTACCCGCATACAGCTCTCTCACCAAAAAACTTACAATCCAATCCACAGCCTACGATCCAAAAAACAGAAGAAAAATATAAAATTCAGTGTTTCTGATAGACTTGAAATCAAGCACTGTTTAAGAGTATCAACAAGCTAAGCACACCTTTCCTTAGCCTGGTCCAAAACCAAAAGCAAGAATTTAATTCCATAAGTTTTACTAGTGTAAAAGCACGAATAGATGTATAACGCTGCGTCAGTTGGTCCCACTTAAAGACTACGCAGACCATTGATCAGGTAAACATTACATCTCCAGACTGTGAATTAAGTGGATTCAACAAGGGTCTTCATCTTCCCACTAGGGCCTGTTTGCTTAATTCCAAAAAGTTGGAAAACTGAGTAAGCACTTTTGCTACTTTCCTTTTGGGCAGTGTGGGGCCCAAGAAAGAAGATGACACCATCACCTCAATAACTTAGGGAAAAAAGTGCTTTTGTCCGACGCAGAATGATGTGGAAGGAGCTTGGTGACTACTGCAGCTCTGCATGGAAACCCAAATTCCCCAAAATCACTGCTGGCTTGAGTTTAAGCACTTTTCAATTCTCTTGGTTTAGGCATCCTCATATTCATTAGTGCTTGTAGATTCATCCACATATCCATGAATAACTAACACTACTAACATTTTATTCAAATGATTATATGCCTAACAAGAAAAAGTTGAAATCCGATAATATTTGTCACATTCTAATTCTATATATCTTTTAGTAGTTTATTTCACCAATGCCAAGAAATGTGGATTGAAAACTATCTCACCAATTAACATGTATAAATAATGATCCACATTGGATGATAAAGTAAACACATACAAAAAGTTCTCTAACCTAATTTAACAGTGTCCGAGCAAGATACAAATAATTTGTGCAAAAATGCATTAGAATGACGAGGCCACATAATCATGTGCCATATGATGGGGGTACAATAGAAAACATGTTGTCGGGTTACTTTACTTGACTATAATATAGTCTGGTTATACCTTGTAACTGCGTTCTAGTATCATAAAATAATTCAAATTGTATGCAATCGTATGTTTATCTATCTTCTCAAGTACTGAGAGAGAAATACACAGAAATTATGATGAGAGAGATAAACACATACGACAGTGTGTGAACTGAGTTCAAGTTATGTGGACGTGGGCCAGTCCCATTTGGAATTTTGTGTACGCGTCAGACAAGCAATCTTTTGAAACTTTCGGTGTCTGTGCATTTTTGGACTGTTTGTTCCCCAAAATACCTATATATAAGCACACCCCATTTCCCACTCCTTCTACTCTACCTTTCTTCCTCCTCTTCTATTTTGTTTTCATGACACTGGCATCTTGTTCTAACAACATCTCTTCATTGGTCACATTTTCCCAACTGCCACTGCTCCCACATTAATTTTTTTTTTCTTTTCAATTTCTAGCAAATTTTGAATGGTTTTAACTTCTGGGTATTGTGATAGGTTCCAGTTTTGGAAGTTCTAACTAGTTTGTGTAGTTGAAGTCCTTGTGCATTTTGTGTTCGAATACAAGCATTTGACACTCTTATAGTGAAATTTGAGCAATATCAACTTCCGGGTATTGCTTCAAAGCCTTCAATTTTGTTCCTTCTCATCTTGTTTTGGGAATTTAAAGAAAATTTGTGAGGGGGGTTGGTGGGGGGTGACAAATCGATCATAAGAAGAACATTTTCAAAGACAATGATTCTGCTCTTCAACGGGTTCAACCTGTGGAAGTTTTACTCAAGTCTTGATAAGAAATTAATTTTTGATAAAAGCTTTTATTTCTGGATTTTCCAGATCTTTAATACGTACAGCTTGGGCTCATAGCTACAACTTCCATATCATTCCTCATTATCTTCCTAGCTCTCTGCTGTTATAATTTTCATATATTTTTTTTCTTTCAAATTGGGATACTTTTAAGAATTTGGATTAGTTAGGAGGAGAGTGGAGTTATGGGTGGAGCATCACTACCACCAGGTTTTAGGTTCCACCCAACTGATGAGGAACTAGTGGGATATTATCTTAAAAGAAAAGTGGAAGGGCTTGAATTTGAGCTGGAGGTTATCCCTGTGATCGATTTGTACAAATTTGATCCCTGGGAGCTACCAGGTAACCATTAAAACAATTTCATTACATTTTTGTCAAGTGTTTTGCTTTCTCAGAGATTGAGTATGTATGTTAGTGTGTGTCTGCTTAATAGTCTGAACAGAGGATGCCATAAAGATAGTTTTTTTTTCTTTTTTGTTTATTTGAACTTCTTTTCTTCTTCTTTATGAACTAAACTTGTGCCAGCATCTCCCTTTTCTGATTGGGCATGTGGGCTTCTTTATTTCCAAAAAGCCAAGCTAATTGGCTTTAGATATTCTTCTGTCACAATTCAAATTAAATAAAGTACAAGCACAGTGAAACTTGTTTCCTTTCCAAATTCCAATTGGTTTTCTTCAATAATAACCATGAATTCAATGTTGGTCTTAGTAATTCTGGCAATCTGATATATACCTGTGTTTTTATTGCAGAAAAATCATTCCTTCCTAGATGTGACATGGAATGGTTCTTCTTCTGTGCACGTGATCGAAAGTATCCAAATGGCTCAAGAACAAACAGAGCTACTAAAGCTGGCTACTGGAAGGCCACTGGAAAAGACCGGAAGGTTGTCTGTCAATCCACTGTCACTGGGTACCGCAAGACCCTTGTTTTCTATCGTGGACGTGCTCCTTTAGGCGATAGAACAGATTGGATCATGCATGAATACCGTCTCAGTGATGATCTTGCTCAGGGGCCATCAGGTCATCAGGTACATCTACAATGTTATTATGTGTCTGTTAGACAGTTCCGTAGCTTAATACTACAATTTTCGTTTTAGAGAGCTTTAGATACCTAGTAGGTCAAAACTGAAGTTATATTTGGCATTTTGATAATCTCCGCAGGGAGTTTTTGCTTTGTGCCGTGTTATTAAAAAGAATGAGAATGCACAGAAGACAAATGATTCCCATGGAGAGCCCAAGGCCAAGAGGGTTGGAAGTGCTTCGAACACTGGGGAGGATTTGAGCTCAACAAGAATCTCAAACGAGCCCTTGAACATCTCTGATGATTTATCCTTTCAAGGGGGTTACCAGCATAACGAGAGTCATTATTCAAGCCATGTTACTTCTCCATATGAAGTTAATCCAATGGCAGAGTTTGAGCCAATTTCAAGAGAGACCAACCCTGCAGACTTCTGGGTCTCGCCTGATTTTATTCTTGATTCTTCAAAGGTATTAATGCGAGCAAACGAAAATGAAGAAATTTTGAAAGACTAATGTTCATATTCATATAAATTTCTCAAACATTTTTCCTTGGCTTTACTGCAGGACTACCCACAGTTACAAGAAGCTATGCCTAATTACTTTCCACAGTACAAAAGTGCAATGGCATCATGGCAGTCATATGAAAACACAGAATCGCCTTATTCCTCATACTCAAATTTCACAGGGGACGTAACAATGGCCGATAATGCAAATCAAGTAGGCGACATGTCACCTTTCTCTGGACACACAGACTACATGGGCTATTATGGGAATGAGGAAATGCAATTTGAAGGTTTTGACCAGCCTAGTTCACTGAGAAATCCAACACCCTTCTGAAAAGAAAAGAAAGGAAAGAGCATTGTCACTCTTTCTTTTCAATGCAGGGTCTGAAAACCAATCTCCAATTTGTATGTAAGTTAGCATAGATGGGAGTTTGGGGGAACTCGGAGAACTTTGGTCGCAGGAAGACAACATGGTCGTTGTGATGTAGGGGTCTGCCCGGTGCCGGATTAATCAACCAGAGTACAATGTATTGTGTCATACAGAGGGGATATCCAAGACAACGCCTTTTAACGTTGTGTCTTGGCGGTTAAAAATAATTATCACTCTTCTTTTACATATAATGAGTGGTTTGTGTTCTCTGCAGAAGTACTGTGTGGACTTTATCTGTTGTTTGGAGTTGTTTCAGAAGCTACTTGTAATCTTCCCACTTTTTTTCATTTTTTTTTATTTTTACTATGCAGTGTATTAGTATCTCTGGGTGACAATCACTTTTTTCAATTGCACTCGGAGTTGGTTTTTACTACCTTGCTGTGGTTACAATATATAATGTAATTTTCCATGCCATGAGCATGTTTCCATCTTTATGTATTTGATTCCTTTTCTATGATACTTGAAATTATAAACTTGTCTTACTTATTGCTTTCTAAATGGTTGATCTCTTTTAACTATTTCCACTTTTCATAAGGCAAAGAACTATAGGTTTGTAAGTATTCAAGGTAAAGACTAAAGATAGTCAGAGGAACAAAGAGAAAAGTGGATTCATGTGAACTGAAAAATAGTACTTGTGTCTCAACTTTCAACCAACAAAGTTATCATCTTCAATCATAATGCTCTTCAAATTATTGGAGTTTTCCAAACTTAATATTCTCTTGAGATTTAAAGCTAGTGAGAAAGTGCATTTTAAAAGGGTTGATAAGCCATCCCATTCGGAAGTTACATCCAGACACACCCTTTTAAACTTTTTGGTTGGTTTGTAATCAATGTAATTGGTGGGGGTCACCTGGGTTTTGGTGGATAGCTAAAAGAGCTTCACTCCTAGAATTTCATCACCAAATTAAGATTCACTTCCTATTGCACTTGATCTCTTGTTTTTGGCTGCTTCCAATCAGAATTACTTTATAACTTTCAGATCTTACAGCATGTCTGATAGTAAATGGAAAACTCAAAGGGTAAGGGACTGAGGGGCCCATGATACATTGCCACCACCTTATCTCTTCTAAAGCTTTTTTCTTTTAATGGTTAGCAATCAAACAATGGTTGTCTACAAAGAACAGGGTCTTTGTTCTTCAAAAGGAAAATGGAGTTAAGAGATCTCTTAAAAAATTTAAGTTGATCACTGTTCTAAAAAGTTTGAGTTTATGAATTTACAGATTGCAGGGGTTCAAACTTGAAATCTCATGCTCTAACAGGATCACATCTTTTTTGGTTGTGACTTCTGAAAGCAAACCTTTGTAAGAGTTCTGTGTTTGGTTGTGAATTTAAGCTGGACTCTGCAGTTTAATGTGGAAATAAATAATAGTGGGAAGGGAAGTGCTTTTATATACCACACTTGGACAGAAGTGGTATGAGGGTGTTGCTGATGAAAGCTAAGACAGGCTATGAGCTGTGCTCAAATTGGAGCTTCCAGTTTTGTTACCTAATTTAGTAGTTGGTGTGGTTTGATTTTGGGGCAGCAGCCACCCATCAGAATTTCAACCATTCTTCTGCCTCTGAGGTGCTTTAGGAAACCCCAAACTGAAGATTTTCTTATTGAAAAGTGCAGCTCTTTATGGTGTGAACATTCCACCAAAGTAAAGAAATTATAACTTTAGTTTTGTGACAACAGATTTAATAAGGGCAGGATGCCTTGGAAAGGCCACAAAAGGTGTCATTCCAGACCCAATGAGTTTCAAATAAATGTACATTTCTCTCAGCTCAAGTCTTCCAATTGTTCCCTGCCTCCCCCTTCATCACTTTCTTAAGCATCTTGATAAAAAAGAGACTATACTATTGTGACTTAGGAATGCCATCTTAAAAGGCCTATAATTTACTCTTTTTCTATCCAAGACCCACCATTATTTTCTAAAACAGAATCTCCCGCCCCCTAATCTTTCACTCTCAGCACCTACTGCTTGGCGCCTAAAGTATCGAATAAGCACGCCCCGCTACTTTTCCCTTGTAGTGGAAACAAATAAACGAGTATTCTCCACTTGTTTTGGTTGAAAACGAAATGAAATGAGGCAGCAGCTACATCAGCAAAGTCAAATGACCAATGCAAATGAGGCGGGTTCCTTTCTTTGCAAGTCTCCTTCTGCAAAATTTGAGACGTTCGAAGAGTGCCTAAAACAATGACTTCTAATGCCACGAAACATGTATAGGCGAAAATCTTACATGTAACCTAGTCGAGGACTAGTACGTGACCAATTATTGTGACCAATAATTGTGAGAAGAGGGTTGTTTATTGAACTTGAGCAATGAACACACCATTTTATTATGTTTAGTACAAACTTGCAATTTGAGGGCTACAATAAACTTCAACTTCTTCAAGGGTTGCTCTAGACTCATCCCCAAAAAGAGATTCCTTCCCATCTTCCCTCTTTGCATATGACAATCCTAATCTAGATTTGGCCTGCCTTAAATCACCAATACCCGAATTAGTATCCGGACCTGCAAACCCCCCCATAACCGGCGCTAGAGGTGGCCCGATAAGCAGACCATCGGCCCCAAATTGTGGCCCGCCCCGAGCATAATCGAAAAGGGCTGCCCCACTGCCTCCTACTTTGGGTAGAACAATTGGGTCAGCTATTTCATTATCTGTCCAGTAGAAGAGGAATGCATCAAAAGTGTCATAGTAATCATCTGTGCTTCTGTAGCCTTCAGGGTTGAATGCCCCAAACTTGAAGGACTTGTTTGTGTAGCCAATTATGGCGCATGGCCCCTTGAAGTCACAGCAGTTGTGGAAATTAGCTGCACTAAATCCATCAATGGTGGCCTTATAGCAACACTTCAGTTCCCTACCTGCTCAAAATCATTTCAAGTCTTAAAGCGTAAGGACCCTATGATTGGATCTGTTTTCATACTTTATGCCCTCTCATAATGATATGTGAACCAAAAGAAATAAAAAACAACAAACCCACCATTATGTTTGTATTTGTATATTTCTGGGGAGAGACATGTGATTGCTAGAGGCATTATGCATTCGAGATGTACAAGAATTATGGGTTTTGATTAATGATTAGTGATGCATGTGAAATGCAATTGGGAGAGAGAGAGAGAGAGAGAAATATACCACTTAAGAAAGTTTTGCCAAGCAGAGAAGGAGAGAATGGAAGATCAGTTTCATGGTACTTGTTGGTCTGTGGCAATTCATCTTGTTTTCTCTTGCCTATGTTCCACCCAAACAAGCTACGTGGGCTGCTTCTTCTCTTCCACCCATAACATACAGTGTGGTTTGAGAAGCAAGAAGCCATGCTCAGATGAAATGGCTAATTACTAACTAATCCACACCCAACAAACACTCATTCACTGACATCCTCACAAAATATTGTCAAGAGCTCAAGTATCTTATCCTTATATTTTCGCTACTCCACAATTGATATTTGTCAACTATTGGTTTAATTTTTTTAGAGTCAACTCTTTTCCTTTTTTTTTGGACAAATCATCATACTTGTATGTTGAAACCCAGTTTGGCTATATCATTTTTGTGCATCATATTCAAGCTCATCCAGAATTATAATTTATGTAATTCGAATTGTAAATAAAAATAGTTATTAAAATTCTTTATGGGCCTATAATATTATTGAAGCACTGAAGCAAAGAAGCAGAAACCATATTTACCGTTAGTTTGTACGATGGTATAACAAATGGGTCCATAGCTCAGTGGTAGAGCATTTGACTGCAGATCAAGAGGTCACCGGTTCGAACCCGGTTGGGCCCTTAGAAACCTCTTTTTTTATACTTAATTCTTCCAAGTCATTTAGCTGCACCGGATTTTAAACTGAATAATTGAAGTGCAAATTATTTTTTACAATAACCACAACAGAACCTGATCGAAATGAACTTAAAATGAATAATCTGATCAAAACAATAAGATTTGATGCCTTTGGCTTCTGTTATTTGAACTAAATTATTATTATCTGGTATGAAGTTCTGAATGAACATTTGTCCGTAAAGAAGACAAGTAAAAATATGTCAAATAGTTTCATTTGACAATAAGCCAGCCACTGCCAATAAACAAGACATAGCAAAATACTTTTACAAATTTTACTATCAATCAGCCCCATGAGTAGGCAGTTGATTTTGAGCAGGATTCACTGGCGGCTTCTCACAAGTCACAACAATATCCTCATCTCCATGTTGATACTCTTTGAAGCATGCAATCCTTCCCAGTTCTTCAACTTCAGCAATAACATTGTCAAGCTTTGCCACAGTCTCCACCAGCAAGGAAGCAAAAGCTGCAAAAGGAAGTGCTTCTGAGAACTCAAGGCCAGTGATATCAATTTTGCTGACCTGGGGCCTCAAGAATTTCCTCTCCGGCTCCTTTGACTGCTCGGATGCCCTCTTGTTTTTCCAGTCGCGCAATGCTGAGCTGTCGGTTTTCACTCTCGATAGTGAGACTCCTTGCTTTTGGGTGGCGTGAGCAGCTGCTAGAGCAAGCATGTTGGTGGCCTGGTTGCTGTTGTTGCCTAGGAACAGTCTTGGTTGTGATTTTATGGCAGTGTTAAGGTCTTGCAAAGCTTCATGGAGATGATCGGAGAGTATCTCGGGGGAGCAGTGGCGACGATTTCTAATACTGCTGGCAAGTTCCCTTAGCCCTTTCGATACTTCTCCCGCAAGTCGAATGCAGGGGTCCTTGAATAGACCTCTAACAGATCTTGGTGTCTGCAAGAGAAATTCCCCAAAAAAAAACCTCATCAGTAATTAAGAAAAACACAGCAAAAATGAGATTCCCTTTTTGGCTGAAGCATGTGAAACTATTTTCCAAATCTGTGATCTGTCATAACAAGAAGCATGTGACAGATTTTCTTATTCAGTATGAACTAATTATGAGGTTCTCTGACTCATAATCATAATTCATAACCATCATCATCCTTTAGAATTTTGTTTTTTTATTGGTCTCTTGGAATGAATATATTACGTATCATATGTATTATTAGAAATTTTTTTTGGGGCATGCATACCATATTTTCTGTTTTAGCTGAACAGATCCATTCAAGTTTTACCTGAATTTCAGTTCGTAAGCATCCATGTAGAGCAACAACTGTGTAGCCAAAATGGCGAAGAACGTTTCCCAACTTCACGTACCGCTGCCATGGAAATCTGTAGCAGTGTCTTGAGTGCCTTGGTTCCCAACTTGCATGTAGCGCCTGCTCATATTGCAACAACAAAAACATTCAAGAGGCAGAGAAAGACTCGGTGTCTATCCAAGACATCGAATTTAATAAATAAATTAAACCAAAAAGATTTCAAAGGACCTACCATTGTTTCGTCCATGGATTTTGAGTCTAAAACAGCCTTATAACCGTCATATATGGGATCCTCTGTCGATTGGTCTCCGGATACTTCTTTTTCTGCTTCGCTGAAGTATTCGTTGACACAAGCTGCAAAATCAGAAGCTACTCATTATTTGTATCATTGGCATAATCATATTAATTTGAGAAGTTATTTAGATTAGGATTAGAAAGTAAAGACATAATAATAAGCAGCTTTGCATACCTTCAATAGCTCTAGCTAGGCCTTCAAGCTTGAACACTGTAGACTTATGGAGCTCTTCTCCTGACCAATTTGGAAATACCAGTAGACTCATTAGCAGGCAGACACCACAGCCTATGGCAATGGTGTAGAAGCGCTCATGTGCAATCTTCAGGACATTGTTGATGCGGTAGCTTGACACGGTTATCAGGTTGAAGGTCAAGAGAAATATCACAATTCCATAGTCATAGTTCTTTCTAATATAAGGAAAGAACCTCATGTATGTAGCTGCAGATCCTGTCAAATCAAAAACAAAAACAAAAACAAAAGGAAAAGATGGTATTCAACTAGTGATTTTTTTCTCTAATTTCAGAGGGAATACATAATAGCATTAGGAACTGAAAATTTAACCAATGAGTAAAATTTAGATTGAAAAATTATGCTAAAAGAACTACTGTAGATTAGCATAAACGCCAAGGTCCACTTGGAAATCTTGGTCTTTTGTAGCTCTCTAGAAAATGTCTAAACGTTGGTTAGGTAATAAAGATGAGCTTACCTATCAGAAAAACTGCAGCTCCGATGAAAACTGCTCGAGAAGTCCGACCAGATTTAGTTGCAACATACTCAATGAAAAATGCCAATGATCCAGCTATCAGTGTTCCCAATCCTCTGTTGAGTCCTTTGCATAAAGTTGCCCCTATTTTCAAAGAGCAACAAAAACATCAGACATATGTACTTTTGTTCATCGCATATGTATCTTAATTAAACCAAGCATAGACTAATTTGTTCCTGACAGCTCTAATAAGTCTAATAAATAAGATTCAAAAAAAGTGAGCAAACTAATAACCTGCAGTGAACTCTAGCACAACAACCACAGTCATCACAGCCCAAATGGCATTCTGGCCAATCCCAACATACAGCGGCTGTATCAGGTATAACAAGGAAACCAGTGTCAAAGACAAGCCAACTTTCAAAGCATGGATCACCCTTCTTGGGTCCTCTCGTCCCACCTTCCACACTGTCTGCAAAACCAAACCCGGAAATCGCCTCATCTTATCAACAAGAATTTGCAAACTCTTTTCTGCATTCCCTTTACTTTTGCCAGAATTTGTGTCATCCATTTCCATGCCTGCATGAACTTTGGGAAACATATAGGAAAGCCCCCAAAAGAATTAAAGGACACACAAACTGAAAATGGTGGAGGGAATTGTTGTGGAGAAATTGGCAATTCTAATGCAATAGAGTGATCAGATGATTCTGATAACTATATTTTGATACACACATACATACATACATATGCATATGTGCATATGTGTGTGTGTATGTATATATATATAAAAATTCAGTTTAAGGAACAAGACCATGCAGTCATAATTTGGGAAGTATTAAAATAATGGCAAGTATAAGCTTTGGCTGGCTGGCTGGGAGTCTTTGTTGTACCATGCAGAGAACCCCAACTTTCTCTGATGCATCTTAGTGTTGCTTTATAATGGGGTGCGGTAGGTGAGACTGGTGACTCTTGCTACAATTCACATGCCTAGCACAAAAGTGTGCTCATATTAATTGTGGGTTGCTTTCACATGCGGTAAGAGTCAATACAGAATAGAAAACCGATTTCCTCACTGACTCTCAACCCTGATTAGAGGTTCCCATAATTCACACTTTTTTCTTTTCTTTTATACAGGCGAAATTGATGCGAAATTGAGGGAGGGAGAAATCGAAGTGCATGGATAAATGCTCTTAATCACTTGAGCTACAAGCCCCTTCTCATATTCACTCTTTTTTGTTGCATGAGAAAAGAAAATTCATTTTCACTTTTTGGGCATGGGGTTGACTGACTGACACATTTACCACTCAACAAAGTTTAAAATTTGTATTGAGCATATACCTTCTTAGACTTAAACCCATTGTCCATCATGTCCATATCTCAACTGTCAAATTATAATCTCATACGCATATAAATTAAGATTAATAAGATTAACCTTGAACTTTTTCTCTGCATAAAGATGTCATCCAAATGAAACCCCAAAATTGTTTAGCAGAATCTAAACTTGTTTATTAATTATCAGCATCTGCTTTATTAGCGAAGAAAACAAATATCAAAACTAAAGTTAATTACTTTGTCTTCATCAAAACAAGGGGTGGTAGTACAAGATCTGATGTACCTTACCGATTGTTTGTGCAAAAATCCTCTTGGGAGAATATTCGCTTGTGGATTCTTCCAATGTTGAAGTTTTGAGTTTGGTCAATGGTGAAGCGTTGACCAGTGACACAAAGTTGGTGTGGAAAACAAATAATGCACGCAGCATTAAAAAGTGCAGCTAGCAGCAGTCTTCAGGCTCACGGGTAACAAGTTATCACACAGCCAAGACTAGCCAGAAAAGGAAGGAAAGGTAAGCTTATTGTTAAACCTAACATTATGATTTTCTTGAACCACTTTGTTGCATGTAGGCATAGAGAGGCGTAGAGAGGCATAGCTGTTGTTCTCAAACAGCTGTGTGTGTGTGATTTTTTTGGTTTTGGAAACATCTCTCGTGCATTCTCAACTTCTCAATGTGAAGCTTAGGTTTCACCACTTGGCATCTTCTAGCTCCTTCTCCTCCATCTGACCTGCTTCATGCCACCGGCCTATGAGGGCTCGTGGCTGATTTTTATTTTCTCCCTCTGTAATTTATATTTGCTTAGTTTGAACTAATAATGAGGTGAGAATTACTGAGCAAGCAGTACAATCAGCACCACATATTGTAGCAAAAACTGATATGATTAAGTAAAATCTTGCAAAGTAAAGGCTTAAATATCGCTTTCTTTTAAAAGAAGCGGAACGGCTAAGAAATCTGTTGAAAAAGATTCCAACTTGGCCTAAGCCAGTGCCTCACTATTATTCGTTGTGATAGTGAAGCAATACTATTCAAGGGAATTGATCTGACTGAACATCTCTTTTGATCAAATATTAATTCCTCCATTGCTTTCTAGAAAACAAAGTCACCAGAAACTAAGTTCTGCAGCATTGTTCCTAGTTAGTCTTGAACGTTTTTGTTTATCCATTTGGTGTGCTTGAGGCAAATAAAGTCTGATTTCGCATTTCTATAACGTTTCTTGAAGCGTTAAGGGTTTCTTGAAACGTTACTTTCTTCATAAACGTGTTAGCTATGTTGAACATTAGTAAATTAATGTGGCTAAACAATAGTCAATTAATGTGTTAATTATGTAGTCAATTAATGTGTTAATTATGTAGTCAATTAATGTTTGGCACCTACAATATTTGGGGGGCTTGACTAGGTTGGTTGCCTAACTAGTTTGGTTGCCTAATTAGTTTGGTTGCCTAACTAGGTTGGTTGCCTAACTTGGGGGGCTTGACTAATGTCTTAGGAATTTGTATATATATGTGTTGATTGTAAGTAATGAAACATAAGTGAAAATCAGAAAATATTCTACAACTCTCATTCTCTCTACACTTTCCACTCACTTCTCTCAATATTCTCTATGTTTTAGCATGGTATCAGAGCTTAAGATCCTCTATCAAATTGAGAGTCGTTGACGTTTTTCATGTTGCTGTAAATTCCCTTATTTCTATTAAATTTCCTCTCTTTTAGGGGCAATAAGTCTCTTGGCTATGATGGCCTAATTTGTTTCCTTTGGGCAGTACGTCTCTTGATCACCATGATCTCTTTCCTCAGTGAGCCTCGTCATCGCTCACCGAGCCATTTCCTTTCCTCCGCGAGCCTCGTCACTGCTCGCTGAGCCTTTTCCTACTCGGCCTTGTCTCTGCCCTGCCAGACTTTTCTACTGCCGATGTTCCCTTTGCACAGCCACTCTGGTGTTTGCATCATCTCTCAAGCTCTAACGAGCTCTCTTGTGTTTTCTTATTTATGGTTTCTTTTCTCACCACATATCACATACTTCTTACTTTATTCCCCTTTATTTCCTTAAATTATTTCTTCCACTCTATTTCCATCCCATTTTTGTCTGGTATATTTCTTCTCCCTTGTTGACTTACACTTTTGTGTTACCCAAGTGAAGGTGTTTTCTCCTCATCTCTTCGTTCTCATGCACACCACATTTGTGCCTAATGTTTTGGTGGGTATCAAAGTTTTCTGTCTACCCATATATATATATATATATATATATATATATATATATATGTGAAAATCTTTTCTTTGCTACCTCTTCTCTTTCACGCCAATAACTTGGCTTCCTTTTCCCTTTATTTTATTGGACTTGTTTTGCACCACATGCCTCTTCCGTTTCAACACCTCTTACACTTGTCAACATCACCTACCCTATCTATACAATATTTGTCCCTTTCTCTCTATGTGTGCATACGCATGTCATCCACCTTCATTCATTTTTATTTCTTCTTTCTTTTTGGGTTGTTGCAGACTCCTCTCCATCTTTTATTCCTTTTCTCCAGTTGTCGGCTGCCCATCTCCATTCCACCTTTCCTTGCATTAATTTGTTTTCTGCCACGAGACTGACATGTTTGAATCTCTTTACTATTATTTCATTTTCTCTTCTTCCAAATCTCGACCCTCTACCAGTGTCAGATTTGAGGGGGAGATAGATGCAACTTTATTTGGGTGCTGCAACTTTATTGTCATTACCGGTGTTGCTTTCTCCAAATCTCGACTCTCATACGTCGTCGGATTTTAGGGGGAGTGACACCGCTGTTCATCTATTCCGCTGCAATTCTGTTACCTATCTGCCATGACTGATTCTTCTACATCTGAGCTTCAGTCGAGCTTCTGTTTCTCAAGTGCCACTGCTTTTATGGTTCTGACAACCCCTTCTCTTCAGGGGGAGAGGAGGAGTGAAGAGAAGTTGTGTCTGCAATAATGGAAGTATTTGTGACGCGCTAGTATTGTTGTTGCTGCCTACTATATCCTTTGCTAGTGCCAGCTGCTGCCTTTTGTGTCCTTTTGCTGTTAACAGTGTTGTTGCTCCTACCTGTTATGACTCCTGCGGGGACAGTGTTGCTGGGGACAGTGTTGCTGGGGATAGTTATATTGCTCTTGCTGGTGCCAGTGTCTACCCTGCCTTGTCTTGCCTGTGCCAGTGCCTTATATTGCTCTTGCTGGTACCAGTGTTGCTCTTGCTGTCGATGTTGTTGTCTCTTGTTGAGGACAGTGTTGTTGTTGCTTCTACCGTGTTCTTACCTTTACCGGTGTGTTTACGATGTGGTCATGCCCGTTGACCTTGCCTTTGCTTACCTTGCCTTATCCTATTATTTAGGGTTTGGTTGCCCTTGCCTTTGTCGTGCCACCTTGCCTTTGCTTGGCCTTTATTTGCCTTACCTTGCCTTACCCTTTCTTTTTAGGGTTTGGTTTTACCTTGACGTGCCTTTCCCTATTTTAGGGTTTGGTTGTGTCCTTGCCGTGTTCACAGGGTTTCTGTGTCCTTGCCGTGTTCACAGGGTTTCTGTGTCCTTTACCTTACCTTTGCCGTGTTCACAGGGTTTCTGTGTCCTTTACCTTGTCCTTACCGTATTCACAGGGTTTCTGTGTCCTTGCCGTGTTCACAGGATTTTTGTGTCCTTTACCTTACCTTTGCCGTGTTCACAGGGTTTCTGTGTTCTTACCGTGTTCACAGGGTTTCTGTGTTCTTTGCTTTGCCTTTGCCTTGTTCACATGGTTTATGTGATCTACCGACCAACCGGCTGCACTTGGATTTGGTGTTGCCACCGACAGACCGAAATGATTAACTTCGATGTGGCCTTTGCTCCACGTGTGGCCCACCATGTAGTGGTCCCACGTGAGGGGGCATGTTGAAGTAGATCAACATTTTATTAAGAAGAAGCTCAATGCAGAAATATTAATAACGACAGTTCTCTCTTGGCAAGTTGGTCATTGATGACATCTATGCACCAACTTGAGGGGGAGTGTTAGCTATGTTGAACATTAGTAAATTAATGTGGCTAAACAATAGTCAATTAATGTGTTAATTATGTAGTCAATTAATGTGTTAATTATGTAGTCAATTAATGTTTGGCACCTACAATATTTGGGGGGCTTGACTAGGTTGGTTGCCTAACTAGTTTGGTTGCCTAATTAGTTTGGTTGCCTAACTAGGTTGGTTGCCTAACTTGGGGGGCTTGACTAATGTCTTAGGAATTTGTATATATATGTGTTGATTGTAAGTAATGAAACATAAGTGAAAATCAGAAAATATTCTACAACTCTCATTCTCTCTACACTTTCCACTCACTTCTCTCAATATTCTCTATGTTTTAGCAAAACGCATATATCCAACACTTTCCGTATTGATGATATGTTTGTATTTTCATATAATGTTATCAATAATGTCACCATAAAATGAATAAAAACCCTCGCCTCATAGAAAAGCTTTAAATTAGGGGTGACAAATTTGGACACAAAACAATAACACAAAAATGACGCAAAATAATCGCACTTATGCCATAACCCGAAAGTGCCACTAATTAACATGTTTAACAATCATATCATATTGTGTTAACTAGTCGTGACATCAATGTACTTACCTCATTCTCACCAGGATTCGCGAGTATTACCACAACTTCAATCACTGCACCTAGACTTGGACATGTCGGTCTGGAAACCAAGCTGCAGATCATTTGGCAGCTGCGGCACTATGGAGGTCGAGCCTGGAAGTCTGGATATCCAGACCCCCCCACCTCACTTGTGCACGTTCTCTACAACGACGGACGTCTCCCTTGCCCTCCAACAAGTGCCTAATGTTGTGTGCCGGTCTAAATGGCTCTAACTCCTCTGAGTGTCTTGTCGTGTCTCACCCTTCGATCGGTTGTCTGGACGCGGTTCTTGTGTTATGTTAGATGTTTTATTGTTGGTTTCCTTTGTAATGTTGTGTTTTAGTAAAAATTAGTTAAAACTTCAATGTTGTTAGCTTATGTACATGCTAATAAACGGGTTAATCGTGTGAACCTAGATGTAACAGAACTGGACTTATGTGTGTATAAAAATTTCATGTGCGCGGGTGCAAAATAGTTGACAAGATAATTGAATCGTGTTTGTGTTAATTCTGGTTGTGTAACTGTGTTAAATTAATAACGCTTGACAACCCTCTTAGAAAAAATGTATCAAACCAAACCAAACCCATTCCAAATTTCAAGATCTTGGTTCAAAATAGAAAGAGAAATCTCTATTGCCAAATTCTGTAAATTTTAGTCCAAGTTCCAGATCTGAGGCACCTTATGATTTGGCTGCGTGCAATATTCATTCACCTTGAGATATGATAGTTATTATATAGGCAATGTATTTAGGGCAATTGATTTTTCATAAACCACCACCTAGATTTCCATTAATTCTAAATGAAAGCACTCGGATACTCTCATTACCAAATAATGACATGCAGAAAGATTTCAAAAGATCCCCATATCCACTACGATTCTCATATTGCATGCCAAGGAACAATGGAAATGCACGAAGATCTCAAACCCTATATACAGAAGATCAATAAGTAGCATGAAATTGGAGCCACATCTTTGTCTTCTGTGCTAGCTTTTGGACAACAATTTCTCAACCCCTTCCAGTGAATACTTATAAACTTTTCATCCAGAAAACCACCATCAATATATTAGAGATTTCATTATGGAAGGTAATTACAAATCTTCTGGCTTCTTTTATAGTAATTCCATATGTCGCTTGTTTAGTTCTTTACTTTTGATCAAGATGCTAGGGTTTTTACTAACATTTGTTTCTCTACGTGTGGTTGCTTTACCCATTTTACTACTTTACTAACATTTGTTTCAAGGTTCGAATGCCTATATATCTTTTATTTTCATTTCTTACATAATCTGCTTGGAATGATTTGAATCAAAGACCTAGTACCATTAACTCATTGCTTAGCTCCTTGTGCATGCGTAAAGAGTAATTTTTTCCTTACGAGCTGAGGTGTGGGCAAATTACAATTTGACACATGCCGCTAATTTTTCCATAACGAGTCACTCTCATGTATAAATAGACGGGTGTTGAGCTGTGATTTGCCTACCATACATCTTTACCAAGTTGTTTTCTTTTTCTCTCTTTTTAGAGAAGTCCAAGTTGTTAATGCAATGTATGCTTTGTTTATATAATTTGAGTTTTTACGTCTAGAAAGTTGTAATGATGTGAATTCATTATAGATGCTTGCTGTTTTCATCATTTCAGATAAGAGAGATACATGAGGTATTGATGCATGGCAAAAGGTGCTTGTTGGTTTAGTGCCGCTGCTCTTTGTCATCTTCATGGTTGCGTATTACGTGTATACCCTTAGAAAACGAAGCCAGCAGGAGATGGTTAGACATTAGAGAGTATTTAGTTCCCAATTCCTCTCAACATGGCATTGTAGCAAGTCATAAATTTTGTTGCTAATTAGGGCACTTCCATGATTTTTTTTGTTTGCCTACCATACATTATGGAGAAGATGTATGGTAGGGAAACACATTGTGGGACAATGGTGAAAAAAATCCAGCATTGAACAAACAATCAAAAAATGGAGAAAGAAAAAAACAATTTACACACCAGGCAACGAAGAGACCATTATACACTTGTAATCAGCACATCTCCATGGAGGAAATAGGAACAGAAAAACTCAGATAGCTCATATCTAATTTCACTGTTTCAAATTTCCAGTCCATATACTACTGCCCTATAACATGCTCCAAAAAAAAAATCAGCCACAGTTTACATCAATCATAACAATCAATTATTTCCTCGTTGAGCTATATAAAAAGCATAAGCCGATTTCGCTAATGAAACCGGGATGGTAACAACCGAGAAACAGATGTTCTTGTCACTCCAAATTGTAAAAACACAAGCTGGAAAAAGAGCTTTCTTTTTATTTAAGTACATATCTATTTTGCTGATGTGCTCGGCATGTAGCCTGAATGACCAAGGAAATAAGATATGTATATTATTTGGTATACCTGAAATAGTCATACTCGGGAAGAAGACAGAATCCTTCTCTGGTAGAACTAAGAACTTGCACCAAAAACACGAATCCTATGTTCAATGGGAGCCCGGCAACATGGGCAGGTGGCTTTACCTTTTTTCCCATAATCATCATTGCAACTGGCACAAAGAACTTGATGCGCACATGGCAGGAAAACAACGGAGACTTCGTCTTTCATACAAATCATGCATTCCCTATCACAGCTGACTTCTTTCTCTGATGAATTCTCCAGGTTATCTAATTCACGAAGCAGCTTAGCAATAGTTTCTCCTTGGGGTTTTGCGCCCTCAGAAATTGCTTTTGGCAAAGCATTTGATGGATGAAGCAATTCGGTAGACTGGGCAGATATTTTTAGGCGTGAGAGTTCCTGCTCAAGTCTTTGGAGGTCATCCTTGTGACGCTGGAAATCTATTTCTATCTTTAGGCGCAAAGCCTCAAGCTTTCGTTTATTACTAGCCTCAGCTGCTTCCTTAGCACGTCGTTCCTCTTCCACTTGTGCTAAGGCTTCCTCCTTAGCCTTCAGCTCCTGCCCCCATTTCACCTGTAACAAGAAAATAGCACAGCAGAATTAGTGCACTGGTATGGGCTATGTAGAATCCAAAGATCAATAAATATTAATATGAAACTCCAAAGCACATTACGGAAGCACATCAATGGAGAGTGATTTTTTACCACCAACCAAAATGCTCAACCCCACAGGCTTTAAATTTTTTTTTGGAAAAAAAAGGGTTAGCCGTGGCACCCCAGCCAGGGAGCGCTGCTGCCATTGAAAGTTGACCCAAAAAAACAGGTGGGCTTTGGTTTAGAGATATTTTGAGAGTGGTGATGGATTATGTGAGCGCTTCGGTGATTGGTACTTTTAATCTTATCATATAAATTTTGTAGAACAAAAAAGTGACAGGGAGGAAGAATAAAGGGAATCCTAAAGGGGGGAGAGAGAGAGAGAGAGAGAGAGAGAATCAATATGACAACAGTCTGAAACCCTATGACAATTATGACTCTTTTACATGGCAATCCCAAAATGATCAAGTAAAAAAACACCTTACAAATAAACCCTGATAATTAATACCTAAACTATAATAAGCAAAAGCTGAATATATAAAATAAATATCTTAAATTCTAAACTTCATAAAAAATAATGATTAAATCAACCTAATTTCTAGGTTTGGGCTTATGGCCAAAATAAAAATTGTTTTAACTTGCATCCTTCACTGGGGGGTTTGGTAACACATTCCATATAGAAGTGGGTGGTTCTAATTTGAACCCCCCAAATTCCTCAATTGATTCACTCACTTATTTGTAAATTTATAAACCCATTGAAGAAAAAGAAAAAGAAATCAAAGATAAAATTTGGGGGAAAAAGACCTTTCATCCCCTTCACACCCCCATCCAAGAGGTGCCGGAATCTAGCATCTAAGGTTTTTACTAAGTTTAAAAAATTAAAAGACAAACTTTGGAATAGAAAAAAAGGATTTCTAATCTGTCCCTTACACAAACCCTCTTGCCACTTTTACCAACCAGTTTACTCCATTCATAATGTAAGGAGAACTTTACCTAACAACAAAACGAAAACTTCAAGAAAAATGGATGTGAGTCCCAATTTGGTGGCTACACTCCCTATAAATAAGGGGTTAAACAACTTAGCCAATGTACCAACTTCATCAATGTCAATATTGACTTGGTGGTTGTTGCAGTTCCCCATATTTATACAGCTACACAAAATAGCCACAGCAAAACCGAACAGAACTTTAGAACAATTAGAAAAAACCATATACATATTCATACATAATTGCCAAAAAATAAGTACCAATGTAAATATGAGTACACAAACAGAACAAAAAATAAAATAAAATATATTGGTAAGCAGCCCATTTTCACCATCTCAGCCTTTAACACTAAAATTCAACTTCAAAACCCATCAAAATCCCCACCAAAACAACCATTAAAAACAACAAATCCACCCATCACCTTGAAAACTGCGGGCCCTTTAACCCAAAATATAAAACCTACCCATAAAACTCCCGAACTAGGGAGAGAAACAGAAGCTGAGTTGTTTAATAAAGCAATGCTGATGCCACCAAAAATCTAAAGATTATACTCACACAACTGAAAATGTCACAAAGTTTCAGTCAACAACTTAAGCTGACCAAGGATGGGAAGCTAATTTTTCCTGAGAAATGACCAGCATAAAACTATATTTTCAATTACCAGAAAATAATTGAGGGGGTCAACTTAGCAAATTTGGGGTTCAAACAGAACCACCTTTTGGTTTATCATTTATGATACACAAAAATAGGCAGCTAAATAGGATGACTAGTTTCTTTGTGCATATTTGCAACATTTCAGATACAATTGTTAAAAGTATGATATAAATACCCATTACAATATATATATATATAGCTTACTACATTTCTCAAACATGGTCAACTCAGTAAGACATCCGCAATGGTTGTTCTATGCAATAATGTCAGCATTCTTTCATCCTTGAACTATTGAACAACCATTACAGATGCTCTTATAAAAAGAAGTGAAAGTAAAAAATTAAAAATAAAAATCCAATCAACTACCAAACCTATAGCCAACAATAGCAGTTCCAGTGATACAAAAAACTGGTAAAATAGAATTTAGAAAAAATTAAAACCCCAGAACCAACCTGAAGATATTAACAGTTTAAAGCTAAAGGAGCATCTAGCTAGGACATAGTACAGGATTTGCTATGAAAACATTTTAAGTCAAGAAAACTTTACCCAGAACCCAAGTGATATAGGACCAATTACATGATAAATGAAGTATTCCAAACTTCATGGAATTACAACAATACACTTCGGTACTTCACAAGTGGCGTCTTAGGTGGAGAAAGATTATAAAACAGCAAGAAAAGGTTGGAAACTCTAAACTCCCCATCATATCATAAGCATATCCGAAGTACAACAGAATGAAATCAGATAGATAATAGACCAAAGAATACCAGCCTATGATCCTTGACTTCTTCATTACTCTAAACCAAACTCTAGAATCCCATGCTTTTAGATGGCACGGAGCCTGAGCTTGCATATTATAGTATCTAAACTATTCCTCCACGCAATGATCCCTCTTCCATTACACTGTGAGACCTTAAGTTTTGAGTGCTTACTCAAGTGATTGCTTCACTTAAGTTTGTTGTTCAAAACTAAACATTTGGTTCTAATCAAGGGTTTGCTTGACTTTCTATGAATCAAAAAACATGGCCCTATGTAACCAGACATATTAACAACTTGTAAATTCAAATAACATGAACATGCATTATGTAAAGAGACACCTGCGGTGGGTATCCATGTGCAAAGATAAAATATATGAAGTCAACAAACCTCAGCTTCTTTCTGATCATGCTTCATCCGAGCCAAATGTTGTTGCAATTCTGAAATCTTTTCTTTCTCCTCTGCAATCTCTTCCTGCAGTTTAATTTTTTGTTTCTCCCATGCTAACATCCTCTTCAGGCACTTTTTCTCCCTCTTTGCCACCTCCAAACAGGTTATGACTGACTCTGATGCACTCAGTTTAGAAGCCTCCATCTCTGCTCTGATTTCTGCATTCTCAGTCTCAAGCCGTCTCACAGCTGCATTTGCCCTGTCCACTTGACCACTGGCCTTTCTTAATGCATTCTCCATCTCCGATAGTCTCTTCATAGTTGTGTCCTCAAGAGTTTGTTTCCCTTTCTTCAACCTTTGAGTCTCCTCCCTTTCGAGCCTCAGCATTTTAAGCTCTGCCAGGTCATGGCTGAGCTTTGTTGCAGCTTGCATAGCCTTTTGATGGGCCCACTCCTTCCGGTCCTTAACTTGCTTCTCAAGCTCTTCAACCTGATGAAGA
The DNA here is from genome assembly GCA_018703695.1 of Prunus fruticosa. Classification (NCBI taxonomy): domain Eukaryota; kingdom Viridiplantae; phylum Streptophyta; class Magnoliopsida; order Rosales; family Rosaceae; genus Prunus; species Prunus fruticosa. Next base: position 13,180,247 of record CM031921.1, on the reverse strand, counting down.
AGATTTACTATCACCTCATTCTTTTGATCTTCCCCCACAAACTCTAAATTCTCATCAAGATTCAAATCACGAAACTTACTCAACACTGAGTTAACCACCTCCTGGTTCTTCAAATTTCGTGTTTTTTCTCAGACTGCTGAACCAGAACTTCAGACCCTAGTGCAACCGGGGTATCCCCACTCGCCAAATTACTCAGGCAAGCCTGTGGTTGTGCATTTAACTGTTTTGAGTTTGCTCGAAAACCAGCTGCAAATATTGCAACATTCCTTTTCAACAATGACTTCATTGAAGGAGAAAGGTTAAACCTCTTGGGACACTCAATATCCCTTTGCAAAGTCAACTCAGAACCATAAGAGAAAAACCCATGAACAGGAAACTCTGAACCTCCCCCATTTCCAAACCCCCAACCACCATGAAACCTACAAAGCGCTGGAGCCATAACACCAACCGAATGGTTACCATTACTACCAGACTCAACATTACTAGATATCGAACCACTATTTTCATTAACTCCTCCGGGAAGCACAGGAATTTCCATAGTACTTGCTCGACCCACATGAAGATCACTCATAAGCAAACACCACATGGCGTCACCTTTGCTCAAATGTGGTCTAACTTGCTGCAACATACACACCATACCAGCAAGCGAGTACTCCTCTAACTGCCTCAAATCAGCAAAAACAGGCTCAGCCTCATCCGACTTCCCATTACTGCTACCACAATTACTATTCAAATAAGCCAATGAGTTATGCAAAATGTTGGTCAGCACATCCATGCCACCATAGCAGTGCCCATTTCTCAATATCGCTTTAAGCGCAGCATCCTCATCATAACCCAATGCAACTAGCTTAGAAATAGCCTCATTGTACAAAAATTCTAAATTCTTCAAAAGAATTTCTTCTAATTGTTCCTCAGTGCAGTAACCCCACCCACCCTCATCGAAATTGGAGTTGGGGCTTGGGCTCGATTTAGGGTTCTGCGTGGAATCGTTGTTGGAACCCAGATGGTGATTGAATGGTTTGAGACCCGATTCGAGTATGGATTTAGAGATTGATGCTCTATCAACGTGGCAACAATAATCGAAATCGGGTTTTGCAGATCGGGGCCTACGATTTGTACGGATATGCTTCTCTCTCACAGTGCAACCCATTGTGTGTAGTATATATAATTATATATCTAGCTGTATCTATAGGCTTAGAAAAAAAAAAATTATAAAAAAATATCGTTAAAATAAAAGCAGGAGAGTTACAAAGAAAGTGCATCGAAATATGATATTAACCAGAATGAAAATTTCAAGAAACTCACATGGAATTGGGGACGATCGGCGTCTGGCTGTTGTCTCAGTTGCCGAAACTGAGAGAGAAAGAGAAGCGAGAATAAGAGGAGGGCATGCAAAACAGGAGGAGCTTTATATCTTTTTTTCTTTTTTTCTTTCTTTTTGGTTAGGTGTTGAGTTGAGCGTGTGGAACGGGAAATTTGGAAAACTGACTGCTAGTGTTAATTTTCTTTTTGTTTTGGGGGCCAAATTGGTAAATGCATTAACCAGCCACATGTACGGTGTGTATTGTATGGTAAATCACAAAAAACATACAAAAATAACTCCAATAGCAGACTACAAGCAAATGAAATAGAAGAACAGCCTCGAGACCTCTCCCCTCCCCTTGCTTGACACCCAAGTTCGAAACCCTTTTCCTCCCAATGTAACAAAAAGAAAAAAAAAAGAAAAAAAGAACAACAACAAACTAGCGAAACACAACACTGAAATAAGATAAAGTGATAGCGGTAGACATAGCAAGGAAACGTCAATATCCATCTCAAAAGACAAGAGACGTGCTACTGGTTAGGACAAGGCAGACCATCCTTGTTCAATATCCCAAAGTTGTCCTAGCTAAAAAGTTAGTTGCCAGGTTTGCAATTCTAGTCCAAAAAAATGCATTCCCTAAATTGCTTCAGCAGCTCCCTTGCATCGCACAACACTCGATAAATTTCCGAGTGCCCTCTGGAAATGTGACCTCGAAGACTATTAATGATCTCGTGTGAATCAAATTCAAGAATAATTTTGGTCTAGCCTGTTGTAAGGCAAACTTGCACCCTTCAGTCACAACCCAGGCCTATGTTGGAACAAAGGAATTAATGCTTATAAGTCTAACCAAGCTCACAATGAAATCTCACATCTCATCACGCAAAATCACACCAACACTGGCTCTGGCTCCCCATTTCTCCAAGATGCATCAACATTAACTTTTATAAGATTTGAGGGCGGGGTGGATCACACAGCAAGCGGGCTATAATGTTGGCTATGGGGTCTTTTAAGGTAATTCTAACATTGCAGCACCATCCCAAATTTAGAGCAAGAGTATTAGATAGCTCTAATAAAAGCTTCATGACAATGGGGCTGAAACTCAATGACTACTTTGCAGCGAGCCTTCCAAATGTGTGAGAGTGTATAAGCAACAACTTGTGAAAGGTAGTTAAGTCTTCTCTGCCCTTGCAACATTTGCTCCATAATATAACCAATCCAACAATCAAGGCTAGTCACCTTATCTCTATCAATCCTAATATTCAACAAACCAACCGTACCAACCTAACCCAAGGGCAAAGTAGGAAAAGATGTTCAGCGAATTTCGGGTATTCATTATAAATGGGACAAATGAGGGAAGCCCCTTTAATACATGCCATATGAAGTTGCAAATTTTTAGAGGAGCATGAATCTTCCATATAAGTTTCCAAGTAGACTCGTCAATTCTTTTGGAGGTAGAGGGTTTATTGCGACTTCTAGAGCTTGTGGAACCATGGATCAGATGATACCCAAACCTGGCAGTGTAGCCCCCATTTATTTCAGCCAAATCAATCTATCTCGTAGCCCATAATTAATAAGGTTGAGTTTCTCAATTGCCACTGTAGTTTGGTCATTAATCTAGGGGTGGGAATTTATACCTGAAAACCTGACCGAACTGGCCGAATCGGACCGGTTTTGGTGGGTTGGTTCGGTTTTTTTTATTAAAATTATTGAAATCGGTATAAATCCGAAACTGGACCGGTGGTGAACTGGTTTGAACCGATTTGAAATTTTTTAAACCGACGAAACCCGAACCGGACCGATTCCATGTAAATTGCCAAAAATTCAACAAATGCCAAGATGGGGAATCGAAGTTCAATTACAAAGCCCAATTACCACTGGACTAATGTGGCTTCTTGTGCAATGTGTGTATAATTGTATTCTTTATTACAATCTAGAACATTTTTAAAAAAAGTTAGGGTTGTTTTCCCTTTCCCACAAACTCTCCTTTTCTTTTTCTTTTGTTTCTCCCATCTCAGCTGTCATCCTCTCTTTCTTCTCTTCTCTCTCCATCTTTTTGTCGTTCCTTCTTTCTTCTTTTATCTTTTATTTTTTTTCTTCTTTCTTCTTCCTCCCGCCGCTGCATCTTCTTCTTCTTCTTCTTTTTTGTGGGTAAATAGCTGCATCTTCTTCTTTTCTTCTTCTTCCTCCCCATACCCTCAACCACAAAGTGGTCCTCAAGCCTGGCTGCATCTTCTTCTTCTTCTTCTTCTTTCCTTCTTCTCTTCATCTTCTTCTTTCCTTCTTCTTCCTCAGCTTCTTCTTCTTCCTTCCCATACCCTCAACCAGGAAGTGGTCCTCAAGCTCTCAATCTCAGTTAATCTCGCCGAACCAAACCAAACCACACCGACTTCTCGTGGTGCCGATTGTAGTCGGTCTTGTATCTCCTCGGCGCGCGACGGTCTCCAAAATGGATATGCCGATGACCTCCGCTTCGGCGTACGGTTTGGTCCCAAACCCCGAACCAACCCGCATCGTTTCCAGCCCTACATTAATCAAGTGCTAGATTGGAGTTAAATCCCAAGATTGATGAGTGAGATTGATAATAGTTTTGACTTGTTAATCCATATCAACCACCACATCGGGGTTATGAGTGTTGTGCGGAAGCGTCAACCAAGTGCGAGTGAAAAATAAACCACAACATGCAAGAGATAAAAAATAAGGAACATAAAACAACACCAACAAGAACACCAAGATTTATACTGGTTCGGCAATGCCTACATCCAGTTTGGAGACGACAGAGTATTCCACTATAATCAATGAGAGCATACAACAGAGTTTATCACTCAATTTCCCAAAGACCCAAATAACCCAAGCTCACACATTTACAATAGGAAGAGAAACTGAAAATACAAAGCAAAGACAACTTGAGAGAATTTTCTTCTCTTTGCCGAATGGCTTCTTGCTGTTTCTCTCCCTCTACACCACTACTTCAGCTGCTGCCATGCTTCTCTATTTATTGAGAAGCCAACGGGTGAAGGCCAGCTAGTCAAATTATGAGGCCAACTATGAAGTCAGAAAGCCAACCATGTTTGCATGGCTTTTGTCTCCCACGTGCTCCCATCTTCTGCCAAAGCTTCAATATTCTTCTGCAAAGGTGCTGCAAAGTTGTTATTCACCTGCAAAGTTGCGTCCTCCACATGACAGCATCCTCCCACATGACAGCACATAATTCTTTCGGTGCAAGTTGAGCCATAATCAACAATCTCCACATTGGCTCAAATTGTACCAAACTAGTAATACTCCCAATGGTCGTCTCCCAATCCCCCTTGGGGCAATCAACAAATTTTACAAATTCCAATCAAGTCTAAGCAATGCTTAAACTTGAGCAACGAAACAGGCTTCGTCAACATATCTGCAGGGTTGTTGGTGGTTCCAATCTTCTCAAGAAGAATATCTCCCTCTTCAATAATCTCACGAACAAAATGGAACCTTACGTCAATGTGTTTCGTACGTGCATGATGAACTTGATTCTTTGCTAAATAAATAGCACTCTCGACTGTCGCAATAAACATCCACATGGTCCTGTTGAACCCCTAAGTCATCAAGCAACCCTTGAAGCCAAATGGCTTCCTTTATAGCTTCTGTTACCGCCATGTATTCAGCCTCAGGAGTCGACAAAGCAACAGGTAGATTGCAGAATCGACCTCCAACTTACCTGGACCTCCAGCAATAGTGAATACAAAACCTGTAGTGGACCTACGCTTGTCCAAATCACCTGCGTAATCAGAATCTATATATCCAACAACACATTGACCATTAACTTTATCCTGTTGAAACAATAAACCAACATCCACAGTACCCAGAATATACCGTAGAATCCATTTCACAGCTTGCCAATGCCCTTTTCCTGGATTATGCATATATCTACTAACAATACTAACAGCTTGTGAAATATCAGGCCTAGTACATACCATAGCATACATCAAACTACCAACAGCACTTGCATATGGAATTTGAGCCATGTAATGATTCTCCTCATCAGTATTAGGAAACATAGAAGCACTAAGTTTGAAATGAGGGGCAAGAGGTGTACTAATCTTGAAACGTTGTAGTACCTTCTTCAAATACTGCTTTTGACACAGACTAATCTTGCCCTTCGCTCTATCTCTTTCAATTTCCATACCCAGTATCTTCCGAGCTTCTCCCAAGTCCTTCATCTCAAATTCATTACCTGAGTTGAGTTTTCAACCTTTCAATCTCCACTTTGCTCTTACATGCTATCAACATATCATCAACATATAAAAGCAAATAAATTGTGAAACCCCGTATTTTTAAATAAATAAATGTATATATACATATACATATATATTATATTTAAGGAAATTAAATATTTTGTTACATATTTAGTTCATAACATAGATAGTTAAATCTATATTGTTTTATGTACTGTTTTAATAAATATTTATATCTTATTTTATTACATATATTATTCTACCCTATATATATATGTATTACATATATACCTTGTTCTATTATATATGTATATGTTTTAAAATACTTCTTGTGAATACGTGTCAAAGTAGAAACCTTTAACTAGCAAGGCTAGCCAACTCACCAAGAAGATAGAATAGGATTAGAGGAATCGGTGGAAGAGTCACAAAGAAATTCTTTCTTATCTGCAACTACATTAATAACTATTACTTGAACAATAAGTTTATATCAACCGCCAATACACCCTCCAATAGGAAATGACTCACTACCGACTTGCTCCTTGTATATATATAGGAAGTTAAGTTGCACAAACAAATGAAAACACACAAAAACCTTGTGTACTAATTGAGGTTGCACACTGCATGCATCGCATGCAAAGTGAGTATTCTTGGGAGAGAGAGAAAGAGGAAGAAGATAAAGGAAGAAAGTAGGTTAGTGGTGATATAGTTCCTGGAGGAGTAGAGGTCCCAGCTTGTGTATTTTCTTAACGTGGAATAAGCTTTGGAAACAAGGTAGGGATTTCTTGGGGTGCCTTTATGAGGATTGATCTAATTAAATTTCGTGAGCATTATAATATGCATGATATTATTATTATTGATATTGGGTGTTGAAGTGTTGTTAATTAATTATCTATATTATTTATTAATATTGACATGATCATATGTTATCGGTGATTGCTGGAATTCGTAGGTTGATAAAGAAAGTATGGAAAAGAGGGTAATGGATATAGTCTTTTGTGTAGTTGAGTCTAACTCTTGGCAGGTACCAGGTCTAAGGGATCCCACAGTGTACATGGTTTTTATTGGGTGATTCTGGACTGGCGAAAGGGAGTTAGACAAGATGACTAACAAAAGGGGAATTATGGGATGATTGAAATTGGTGTTAGTTCATATAAATGGGCATTCGGGACCAAGTGGTATAAGCATGGTATGGGACGTGCAGGTCTGCTGTCCAGTTATATGAATTAACGGGATTAGATGAAGAGCATTCGTTCATGCATTATTCTTAATAATTTGATATTTTGTTGGGTGATTGCATGCCACTTAATTTAGTTATATCAATCTGCTGTGGTAAGGTCTCATGTCCCTCCTGAGCGGTGGTTGCTCACCCCTCATCCTGTTTAATTTTTCAGATGAGTTAGTGGGCAAGACAAGGACTAAACCGGTTCATGCTGAATTAGATGAGAGTGATAGAGCTTTATTTATTTCATGTAAAGTTGTAAGATTTTGTGAGCTATTTTTATAACAGAAGTTTATTTTAAACCCTTCTTTATATTTCCTTTTATTTTATTTTACTCACGCACCAGGCGCGGGATTTCCACCTACCCCCTGGGTTCCGGGGCGTGACATAAATGAAGGTTCCATCTCGTAGTTTGCGAAAGTATACACAATGGTCATAATGACTTCTTGTGTACTCATGCCCAATCATAAACCTATCAAATCGCTTGTACCATTGTCTTGGAGACTGCTTCAAGCCATACAATGATTTTTGCAATTTGCAAACCCAATTTTCCTTGCCAGCAACCTTAAAGCCTTCCGGCTTAGACATATAAATTTCCTCCTCCAAATCACCGTGTAAGAACGCCGTCTTGACATCAAGTTGAGCTAACTCGAGGTCAAACTGCACAACCAAAGCCAACAAAATACGAATAGAGGAATGTTTTATTACAGGAGAAAATACCTCATTGTAGTCAATGCCTTCCTTATGAGCATAGCCTTTAGCTACCAATCTAGCTTTGAATCTTACATTGTCTTTTCCCAAAGATTCCATCTTCTTGGCATACACCAATTTACAACCAATTGCTTTCTTCCCCTTTGGTAACTGAACCAGCTTCCAAGTCTCATTTTTATGAAGAGATTTCATCTCCTCATCCATAGATTTCTTCCATTCCACGCTTTCTGAACTTCTTGACAGCTTCTTTGTAGGCGGATGGAATATTGTTCGGTTCATTTTTACACATGATTTTTCATGTTATTCACCCACTATTTTGAGTTAGTTCTTGACATTTTATAGCTTTTGACTTCCTTTTTGTGTTTTCTTAGATTTTACCTTGGTTAGAATGAAAATGAGCTAAAAGTGCACTATTTGTTATAAATTCTGTTTTTGTTCATTTTCGTAGGTCAACTTCTTGGTCTCGGATCAACATGCTCTAGTGCTCGGATGAGGTCATGATCTTCATGAGACTTGTTCCAATGGATGTTAACTACAACATATCCAAATTTGAGCTCTATTGGACAAGTATTGCCCATCCAACCAATCCAGCATGTTACCACAGCTCTGGAAATCCGAATTTGGCCAGCTTTTACCTCATTTGTGTCATCTTGATTCTTCTTGTTACCATAACTCTTGGTAACAAGAAATTACCTTAGCTTTGAGATATTTTCTGAAGCAATTGGCATCTTTGTGAGGACAAGGCTTCATCATGGCAAGGGGACAATGGGCTAAGGCTTTATCAAAGATGGTAGTTTTATATTAAAATGTAAAAGCTGGAAAGGAGGAGAGAGGGAGAAAAGTCAATGGCAATCTGATTTGGGGGAGCCTTTGAACGTGAGAGATGGATTCATTCTATAATTCTACAAAAAAAAAGCAGATTTTTGGAGAGTTGGAGCTAAGAAAAAGCCAAGGTGCAGCCAAGAAAAGTGGAGAAGAAGACTTCCACCATTGATGATCTTGAGCTTTCATCATTTTCTGAAAAATATGTAAACTCTTTCTAATTTCATTTTGAATTTGTATTTGAAATAAGTATGAGCAACTAAACTCCATAGCTAGGGCTTAGGTTGAAGCCCTAAACATGATTACCTTATTGTTTTGATGCTTGAGTGTATGAATTTCTGGATATTGTTGATGAATTCCAATTCACCAAATTAATCTATCCTTGATGTGTGTTTTTCCTTGGTTGGCCATCTTTGAAAGCATGCTTCTTGAGATTGTTGGGATTATGTGTATCTTCATGTTATCCTAAGCAATAAATGGATGAAGTAAGAATCATCCATGTGAATTGGTTTCTTGAATACCTAATGTAAACACCATGCCATTAGGATTCTTGTGATGTTCATATTCTCTTTGAACTTAATGGGTTTTCCTTGTAATTGAATCGAAGTACGAACCATACCTAGGTTCGGTTATGGGGAGGGCACAAGTATTGTAGCACGAACCATGCACTTTATGTATATTAGAGAGAATCAATGCGTCTTGAGCCATGACCCATGGTCTTGATTGCGAACATCTTCATCAACACGTTTAGAGTTCATCACTTGAGTATTCATGAACTTGGGTAGAATTGTTTAGGGTGGATTCCGAAACCCTAGTGTTTGTTACATTTTAATTTCACATCTTGATAATTCATCTCTGCCATTCTCATTTAAATTCGAAGTCCATTTACTTACATGCAATAGAAATATATCACTTGAACCAAATCAAAAACTGAACAGAAGTCAGAATTGAACAGAAGTCGACCATATAAAGAACGTGAATTTTCTGTGCTGAATCCAACCGTATAAAGAACGTGAATTTTGGACGTACGGTTGGAAAGTTATAGGTCGAAAACTGAACAGAAGTCAGAATTGAAAAAAGAGAAAAAAAACGATTCTGAAAAAAAACGACCGGTCGCTAGTGTCTTAACGACCGGTCGCTCAACACACAATTCTCAAATTTCGATTCTGCTAAAAAACGACCGGTCGCTTTAGCCAACGACCGGTCGCTAGTCAGTGTTCACGACCGGTCGCAAGTATCAAACGACCGGTCGCTCGTCACATAATTCTGAAATTTCGATTCTCTGCAAAAACGACCGGTCAGTGGTACCTGTTCACAGCACATTTTCTTCTTTTGTTTTGTTTGTTTCTTTTACATTTCTTTACTCATTTTTAGTTTTCATTTTGCATTTGTGGTGTGTCAATTAAGTGTTCTTTACGTACTCAAATTAGAACTTATAGGAAGCCGACAAGTTCTTCGTGGGATCTACCCGTACTTACATAATCTATACTTCAATAGATTCTTGCACTTGAGGGTATTTTTAATTGGTTGTTTGCACATTAATTTGTGTCCTCTTAGGAATGCAACAAATATCATCTTCAATAACGGGAAGTGTATATGCCACAATATCAGTAAACCAAGCAGGCTTCCAATTTCCCTTCTCTGTCTTCTGATTGCAATAAAATCCTGTTGCCTGGAGGCTCTTGGGTAGGTGCCTCCTCTTCATCATCCTTGTCCTCATCATCAGAATTAACTGTAGGACTAGTGTCTGTAACATCAGACCTTACCTGGAATAAATGGAGTCTTCAGTAACTCCACCTGCTTTGAACTACTCATGGTCTTGGTCACTTCAATTTCACCTTCATGCTTGTTCTGATTAACCATAGCAGCCCCATCAAAAGTCACATCTCTGCTTACAACAAATTTCTTCTCATTTGGACACCAGAGTCGGTATCCCTTCACGCCAGTGCTAAAGCCCATAAATAGAGCTTTCTTTGCTCTCGGATCTAACTTGGTTTCTCTGACATGATAGTAAGCAGGACAACCAAATATGTGTAAATACTTGTAATCAGTACAAGGTTTACCAGACTATACCTCAATGGGCGTTTTGCCCTCGTTTGCAGCAGCCGGCAACCGATTAATGAGATGTCTTGCATAAGTAATTGCCTCAGCCCAAAACGCCATGCCTAAACCAGCATTAGACAACATACACCGAACTTTCTCAAGCAAAGTACGGTTCATGCGCTTCGCCACCCCATTATGTTGCGGTGTCTCCCTAACCATGAAGTGCCTCACAATACCCTCATCTTGACAAACTTTCAAGAAAGGATCAGACTTATATTCACCACCATTGTCTATCTCTAGAGTCTTGATCTTTCGACCGCTTTACGTTTCAATCATCTTTTTCCACTTCAGGAATATCTTCAAGACTTCATCTTTATGCTTCATGGTGTACACCCATATTCTTCTAGAGAAGTCATTAACAAAGGAGACAAAATAATGGCTACCTCCCCAAGATGCATTCTTGGAAGGTCCCCAAATATCAGTGTGAACATAATCAAGAATGCCTTTAGTGTTGTGAATAGCAGTGCCAAATTTTACTCTAGTTTGCTTACCCAACACACAGTGTTCACAGAATTCCAATCCGCATGCCTTCGCACCTTTCAATAAGCCTTGCTTTACTAATCCTTGCAACGCTTTTTCACCAGCATGCCCAAGACGCATATGTCATGACCTCGTAGTATCTGTGCTGCTCCGTGCGTCAGGCTTCAGTGACAGCTGCTCCACCAATAACTGTACTTCCCTGCAAGAAATACAAGTTATTTCGTCTTGTACCTTTCATCACCACCAGTGCCCCGTGCACAGCTTTAAGAACTCCACCCTCCATGGTGATCTTGAGGCCCTTGGATTCCAAAGCTCCCAATGAGATAAGATTTTTCTTCATATCCGGTACATACCGAACATTGATCAATTCTCTACTGCTCCATCATGCATCTTCAAACAGATTTTGCCTATCCCTTGTGTTTTGCAAGCATTATTATTGCCCATCAAAACAACTCCACCATCCAGCTCCTCGAAACTAGAAAACCATTCCCGAATGGGACACATATGATAGGTGCAACCTGAATCCAAAATCCACTCCTTGGAGTGACCATCAGGATGAACTAGCCAAAGCAAACTCGAAATCATCATCTCCAGATTTTGCAACATTTGCTTCAGAACTTCCTTTCTCTTTCTCTTTGTTCTTCAATATGGGGCAGTCTTTCTTCCAATGACCCTTTTGGCGACAAAAGGCACATTCATCTTTAGCAGGAAACTTCCCTCGCGACTTTGAACGAGATTTTCCCCGCTTCCCAGATTTTCTTTCCTCTGTTTTCGACCCCTTGCAACAAGTGCCTCGGTTTGTGAATTTTGAGTCTTCAATTCCTTTTTACGACACTCATGATTTACCAATGCCGCATACACTTCATCAAGTTTCACCTCGGATTTTCCATACAACAAAGTAGTTGTCAAATGATCATAATCATCAAGCAATGAATTTAACAAACATAGTGCCTTGTCCTCGTCAGGAATTTTCACATCAAGGTTTGCTAAATCAGCAAGTATTTTATTATAATCATTGAGGTGTTCGTGCATAGAAATACCTGGACGATACTAAAATTCGGAAAAGTCGCTTCTTCAAGAAGAGCCGATTTCCTGCGCTCTTGGTCATATACTTCTCCGCCAGCTTCGTCCAAAACTCCTTAGCAGAAGTTTCCATCATATATGGGTATTTCAACTCCTTTTCAAGGAACGATCGAATAGTGGCACAAGCATGAAGATTAATTCGTGTCCACTGCTTGTTATCAATATCTTCTAGTTTATCCTCCAGAACAATATCCAATTCTTGTTGATACAACACATCCATAACTTCACATTGCCACATACCAAAATTATTAGAGCCATTGAATTTCTCAACCTCTAACCTTGTAGTGGCGATTGGATGTCTATTCGATGTAGGTGCCGACGATGCCGACTCCTTCTCCTTCACAGATTCGTCTTTATCTCCGGCCATCAAATCCACTCAATACTATTCACAGCTACCTGTAGCAAATCACTATTCATGGATACTGTAGCGCAGCCACTTTCCCCAGTCGAAACTGGAGCTCTGATACCACTTGTTGTGCGGAAGCGTCAACCAAGTGCGAGTGAAAAATAAACCACAACAGGCAAGAGATAAAAAATAAGGAACATAAAACAACACCAACAAGAACACCAAGATTTATACTGGTTTCGGCAATGCCTACATCCAGTTTGGAGACGACGGAGTATTCCACTATAATCAATGAGAACATACAACAGTGTTTATCACTCAATTTCCCAAAGACCCAAATAACCCAAGCTCACACATTTACAAGAGGAAGAGAAACTGAAAAATACAAAGCAAAGACAACTTGAGAGAATTTTCTTCTCTCTCTGCGAATGGCTTCTTGCTGTTTCTCTCCCTCTACACCACTACTTCAGTTGCTGACATGCTTCTCTATTTATTGAGAAGCCAACGGGTGAAGGCCAGCTAGTCAAATTATGAGGCCAACTATGAAGTTAGAAAGCCAACCATGTTTGCGTGGCTTTTGTCTCCCACGTGCTCCCATCTTCTGCCAAAGCTTCAATATTCCTCTCCAAAGGCGCTGCAAAGTTGTTATTCACCTGCAAAGTTGCGTCCTCCACATGACAGCATCCTCCCACATGACATCACATAATTCTTTCAGTGCAAGTTGAGCCATAATCAACAATGAGGACTGCGAATGTGCCTTGTATTAACTTAGACTAGTGACTAGTACTTTTATAATAATAAAAAATCTAACATTATTCCGAGATAAATCACATTCTAATTATGACCAGAAGTACGCTTCCCAAATGCGCTTTGAGTTGATTGTATAATCTATCGAATAAGTTTATGAAACCAAGTTTTGTGCTTTAATATTTTTCCCAAGAAATTGATGGGATAAACTTGGCTCTTGTCTTGAGAAAAGGGAGGGTAACATACACCCAAGATTGATGTTGCAATTGAAGTGCTGATCTTGATGTCACCAGAGCCCAATGCATTCTGCAAGGTTTGCATTGTTAGGAGGACATACTGGCAATGTCTCTTGGGAAGACCTCATTGCAACAACTATGTGTTGAAATTGGATTTGCGGAAAATAAGGCAAATTGTATGTTGCTACCTAGTTCTCGCGGTGAGTACGAGCTTGCAAGTTGTTGAAGATCCTCATTCCTGACTCCAACTAGGATTTCGATGCCAGAATCGTGAAGGGCCTCTAGTGCTTCTAGGTTTGGATTATAGAGTCTCATTCATCCTATTTGATTCGATTTGTACATGTCAATAACTTCTCTTGGTGGTGGCAAGTCATTGGCCACCATTCCATAGCATACTCCAATTGAAGAACCAGCTGTAAAATTTAGTCCAAGTAATACTGAAATCGAGATGGTGAAGATGAGACAAAGCAATTGAAAGTTAGTGGCCATTACAAAGATTGCTGCTATTCGAAACGAGAATAGAAGAATCAGGCCTAGAAAACAACGTCTAGAACCAAAGAACAAATTTTTTGGAATTTACTTACAAAACGATAAGCCTGATAACCATTTGTCGACCCATAGTTTGACTTGCCGAACATCTAAGATTTGCTAATGAGCGACATGGAGGAGAATCTCACTGCCTTTGAGGAAGCTATAATTAAGGCATCCAAAGAAATTCTAGTTCGTTGATTAAACGCTAACATTAGTTGGCAATAAGGCAAAATATTGAACTCATGAAGATTTCTAAAACTCATTCCCTCTGCCCGTACTTGATTGTCCTAATGCCTCCCAACTGATCTAGCTAACCCTTCTTTCATCATTGGTTTGACCCCACCAGAATTTTGATAAAATATAATCAAGCTAGTGCAAACCAAGATCGACAAGAGGAAGATATGCATGAGATATATAAGCACATCTTGTGTTACTGTCTTAATTAGAACTTCTCAGGCAACTTGTGATAAAAGTTGTTGTTTCCAACCTTAGACCTTAATGAGAATTCTCTCATTGATATACCTCAAAGCCTCCCATTTAGCAAGGCCTTAAATAGTTGGCGGCCTCAAATATTCCCCAAGATCATCCACGTCCGGTATTCCAAAAATTCTACATAACTTCTCACAAATATTACTCGGTCGTCTGCCTGCACTTGCCACATTTGGCGCCAGTTTTTCCCCACGCTGCATATTTGGCTTGGCTTGGCATGGTTGACCACACATTCGGTCTCATCCTTACTCACAGGACCAAGGAAATTTTCTATCCAGCCATTCATTTCTCACTTTGCAATTCCAAGAATGTTCCTTGCTTGAAAATGCCACTCTTCCACATATCCCAATGGACAATCCGTACTCGAACTCCACTCAAAATCCACTAGAAATGTGACTAAAGCACGCTCTAGACTAACTGTAACAAGGGTGAAAAATGCCTTTAATTTTTCGACCCTTGCTCGGCACTTAGACTCCTCCTAAGTCAGCCTTCAAGCACCTCCTACTCATGAGGCTTTACATTTCACGCAGTGGAACAAGTGAATGCCAACACACCTAATGAAGACTGGTCTAAAAAGGAAAACTCATACATAATATACGGGCAAAGTTCCTAACCTTTTATTTCTGTCTCTCAAATAGCAAAGTATTACAAGCTTCTTACTTTTGTTAGACTACCACGTCACTTGGTATCTCAAATCAACTTTCTCAAGGTCTATTTATAAGCATAAAACGTGTAGATGACACCTTATTCTACTAGGCATTAGTAGCTGCCCCTAGGTCCGCCACCTAGTTATTTAGTTTTCCCACAAAACTGCATAGCCCCCTCTGGGGCCTCCCCCTTGGCGCCTCCCTAGCAACCCACCATGCATTGATGCCGATTTTCACTCCTTAAAAATCTCCCCATTACTTGGAGCACGCAGCTACATCCATGTAAACTGCCTACAACCACTCCACCACTTATCCATGTTTTAAATTTCAAACCCTAGCATCCTAGCCATGTTCCAACACTCTTGAAACCGCTCAAAACTACTTCGGCCACGTTAGAGTACCTGCCTAAGACGTCTCCCTGCACTTCCCACATCTAGCTCCAGCTTCTGTCCCATGAGGCATGCACACGCTGGGCGCATGCTATGCTGTATGCCTTTGCTCCACATGGGCTGCGCCTATCCGCTCTCGATAGGTGCTGCACACATCTACTCGTCGTGCGTTGCGTATTTGCTTGCCATGCACTGCCGAGAGCTTCCAAAGGCTTTGCTAGCATATTCCATACATTCCTCTGACCTAGTCTTGCTTCCAATGTGCACCACCGCTGCACATTTCTCTTGCCTTGGCATAGTGCAAAACACCAAAACTATGTCATGGCCTATGCCACTTACTAAGGGTCTTACAGGAGACGTGGTCATGTTCAAAGCCGTTGCCAAGCTAATACAACTCAATCGGAAAATCAAAAGGGTGCGACCTTATTTGGATCTGGTCTCCAAATCCAAGCCAAGTCAAGTGGCCTCCAAATCCAAGCCAAGTCAAGTGGTCTCAATTTCAAGCGAAACCAAGGAGACCAAATCTCAAACCAAGTCAAGTGGAAACCCAAAGGCCTAGCCAAAATAAAGATATTGTTATTTATAATAGCAATAACCAAATAATAAATAAATTGAATGGCAAAACCCACAAGCTTGGCTTGGGGTCGGCCGAGGGGTTTAAGAGGATGTAGGATTCTCACCACCAAAAAATCAGTCGGAGTTTCTCGAGCAAGATTGGAGGTCTTCCTTGAGCAATTTAAGGTTTGACTCCAAAAGAATTTTGAGGCAGCAGATGCAACAGTCAAAAGGTTTCCTTCAATAATAATGGCAATTGGAATAATGAAAGGAAAATGGGTTATCTGAGCTGATCTTTTTATCAAAATCATTTTTGTTCTTTAAAAAATGCGGGTTACCTTTTTGCTGGGTTTGTTGGTTGTCCCGTAAAAAGCCGCTGCTTGGCTAACTTGCTCACTGCTGTAGTGCTTAATGGTTGAGTTTCCAATCCTTGTGTGATATCAAGAAGGCCAAGATTGGCCCACATGCTGATGCTTGGTTTTTTAGTTGAATAGTTGGCTATTCAAATATCCAACTTTTATGCTGATCAGATTATGAATAACCATATATATATATAAAGAGTGGCTTTTAAAAAGTTAGTTGTGAGGATGGACAAATAGTTGGCTGAAACCAAGTCAAGCTCTTGGCTTCCCATATGGATGAGTTGGCTGGATGGAAGTCTGCGGCTGAAGAGATGGTTTTGGAGATGGGAGGACCCATATGGGTTTACCTTGGTATTCTCAAACTTGGGTCAAATTGGCATGGGTGTTGAAAGACTTGTGAGCAATATATATGTTGCATATTATACTTCGTATATGTATGTAATAATATAATAAATTAAAGGCCTATGGCATGGGAGGTTGGAGACAAGGATGAAAGGCCAACTAAGTGACCTACGAACTCCCTTTCTCTATCTAAGAGAGAGTGATGTCAATCTGGAACATTCATAAGGAGGAGAGAATCAAGTGATCAAATTTGCAATCCGATGATCTCATTCGAATCAATTCCGCAAATTTAGGAAGCCACACAAGGAAAGATTTTGTTGACCTTTGGCCATTTAATGGCCAACCCATGGGCTGACGAATGCCCCTATATAAACTACAACATACAAAGAGCAAAAGGACCCCGAAATTAGACACAAAAACCTACTTTTGTTCTTTCATTTTTCTATCCCTAGACTAGGCTTTTATTTTCCAAGCAAGTAGACTAGATCTGTTCTTCACTGTTGTTAGTGTGAGTTTAATTTCTTGCATTTTCCGTTACGTTGTTTTAAGATTTAAGTTTATTGCCTTATTTTTAAATTGTTATCGAATTTGCTTTAAGTTTAATTTAATTTCAGATTGCTTTATTTTATTGCCTTTATCGTTCATGTCATTCTTATTTTGTTCTTCATTTAATTTACATTTATCTATCGCTTTGATTTACTTTATCGCACTTTAATTCTCGTCTTTAAGTTTAATGGCATCTTTTAATTTAATTTGCATCATTATCATTAATCAAAAAACACTAAAATACCCATATGAAGCCTAACCATCCTCGACCCCGAAGAAGTGAAATAACCCAGGCCAAGAGGAGATTCCTTGCTTGGCTGATCAATTGGTTGGTTAGAAGTCAGAAGCACGAACATAACAATCCAACTTTTTCTATTCCAGCCAATTAATGGCTTGGTGGTGGCACGCCTATGCAATCCAAGAGAAGAATAACTAAAAGTTCTTTCCATTGGCCACCTTGGCCGAAAGAGGGAAACATACCTATAAGGATTGGTTGAAGACACGTGTTATTAGCGAGAATCGTGGGTCAACCCACTTAAACAATCTAAGAGGACTCGTGGAAGAGCTGGGCAAACAAGGGTGGTTACTCTAGGAGTGCTAGTGGTGCGTGTGGCCCAAGTTGGAAGGGAAGAGGAGAGTAGTAATCCACATACTAATGAAAGATTGGAGATTGCGAATCCTACTACATTGGTCTCTATGAGACGGAATCTTAGGAAGATACATGTTTTTTAACATAAGGTACAATGGACCCTCCCCCTTCCAATACCAGTTAGGGAAGCAATATATGCCAGAAAGAAAAGGTAAAGCCCCAGCTTTTCCTTCATACCTCAGGAGAACTGCAAATTTTCAACTGAAATGCAGGGGTTGTCATTCAAGAGTTAATGCTGCTGCTGAAGGTGGCATGATACTTGTGGAAGAACATGTCCCATCTCATTGGCCATGGCCCACAGGGTGAGACTGGGCTCAATCACAAATTTCTTTGGGGAAACACTATGTTACAAAATGGGCTTTTGTTGCGTAGATTTCAGCTGCACCAAAATGGATTCAGCTGCATCCTCAACTTGTGATACTCGCAAGTGCATGAGCCTTTGGGTAGTATAGCATATGTAAGTGCGAGGTTGATTCCACAGGGATTGGTGATTGAATGATCCAATTCAATTTTCCTACACAAAACAGAAATGAAAACAAAAGAAGCAAAAAGACTTTGTACAACATTTGAGAACTTGAGAATTTGGAAGATAAGGTGTTTGAGTGCATGGGGAATTTGGAAGAGAACGGAAAGTGCTTGGGGAGCTTGAGGATGTTTGAAAACTTGGAGAATTTGAGAACTTGGGGAAGGGAGAGAAAGGTGTTTGTGAAGTGTTTGAGACATGGAGGATATTTGAAGAGGAGAAAGTGATGTTTGAGAAGTTTGAGAATTTGATGAAGGAATGGGAAGATGTTTGAGAAAGAGAAGGGATGAGTGTTTGGGAAATGTTCGAGAGCATGGAGAACTTTGAAAGAGAAAGTGTTTGAGAGCTTTGTGGATTTTGGAAGAGGAGGAAATATGTTTAAGGACTTTGAGAAGAGAGCAGAAAGTGTTTGAGAAGTTGATGAAGGAATGGGAGAAGTGTTTGAAGAAATTTAGAAAGGGAGAGAAGTAAGTGTTTGAGATTTAATGAAAGGAAAATGAAAAGTGTTTGAGAATTAGTACAAAGATCTTGTTACAACAATTGAGAACTACAAAGGGAAACTAAGAGAATTTGAGGGAGAGAAGGGAAGGGAGCTCTAGAGAAATGTTTGAGAGCTCCCCCCCTTGGGGTGTGTTTACAAGCTTAGAGAACTTCCCTATTTATAGGCCTAGGGGAAGTGAAAATCTGAATTATACAATAGAGTTCACTAACCACACTCACTTCACCAACTTACAACACTTAATTCACCTAACACACTATTGCATTTGAAAACAATTCTTCTTGTCATTAAGCTTAGTGTTGCATCATCCACTTCAACTTCAATTAATTCATTTGGCTGCTGCAAAATTCCACTCAAAAATAGGTATTGAATATGCTTCACCAAACTTTCCCACAATCAACAACACTTCATCATGCATATGTCATGCATGACAATGCATTGCAGCCAGCTTATGGACTCGTTTTGGGCTTGTGGCTCCATCCTGAAAAATCTGGAAAAATATGGATCTTGAAGCTCTTTGAATTATCTTTCCAAGCATATGCAGCCCAACTTAAGCTCAAATTCGGCAGCATCTGCGTTCCTGGGCCAAAAATCACATTTGAAGGCCTTCCCGATTTTGATCATTCGTACTAAATTTAGGAAAACCAAATAGAATCAAACAACGTTACCGATCCCGGCAACGGCGCCAAAAACTTGTTGTGTAGATTTCAGCTGCACCAAAATGGATTCAGCTGCATCCTCAACTTGTGATACTCGCAAGTGCACGAGCCGTTGGGTAGTATAGCATATGTAAGTGCGAGGTCGATTCCACAGGGATTGGTGATTGAATGATCCAATTCAGTTTTCCTACACAAAACAGAAATGAAAACAAAAGAAGCAAAAAGATTTTGTACAACATTTGAGGACTTGAGAATTTGGAAGAGAAGCTGTTTGGGAAGCTTTGAGGAATTTGGAAGAGAAGGTGTTTGAGAGCATGGGGAATTTGGAAGAGAAAGGAAAGTGTTTGGGGAGCTTGAGGATGTTTGAAAACTTGGAGAATTTGAGAACTTGAGGAAGGGAGAGAAAGGTGTTTGTAAAGTGTTTGAGACATGGAGGATATTTGAAGAGGAGAAAGTGATGTTTGAGAAGTTTGAGAATTTGATGAAGGAATGGGAAGATGTTTGAGAAAGAGAAGGGATGAGTGTTTGGGAAATGTTCGAGAGTATGGAGCACATTGAAAGAGAAAGTGTTTGAGAGCTTTGTGGATTTTGGAAGAGGAGGAAATGTGTTTAAGGACTTTGAGAAGAGAGCATAAAGTGTTTGAGAAGTTGATGAAGGAATAGGAGAAGTGTTTGAAGAAATTTAGAAAGGGAGAGAAGTAAGTGTTTGAGATTTAATGAAAGGAAAATGAAAAGTGTTTGAGAATTAGTACAAAGATCTTGTTACAACAATTGAGAACTACAAAGGGAAACTAAGAGAATTTGAGGGAGAGAAGGGAAGGGAGCTCTAGAGAAGTGTTTGAGAGCTCCCCCCCTTGTGGTGTGTTTACAAGCTTAGAGAACTTCCCTATTTATAGGCCTAGGGGAAGTGAAAATCTGAATTATACAATAGAGTTCACTAACCACACTCACTTCACCAACTTACAACACTTAATTCACCTAACACACTATTGCATTTGAAAACAATTCTTCTTGTCATTAAGCTTAGTGTTGCATCATCCACTTCAACTTCAATTAATTCATTTGGCTGCTGCAAAATTCCACTCAAAAATAGGTATTGAATATGATTCACCAAACTTTCCCACAATCAATAACACTTCATCATGCATATGTCATGCATGATAATGCATTGCAGCCATCTTGTGGGCTCGTTTTGGGCTTGTGGCTCCATCCTGAAAAATCTGGAAAAATATGGATCTTGAAGCTCTTGGAATTATCTTTCCAAGCATATTCAGCCCAACTCAAGGAAAAATCGGGAAGGCCTTCAAATGTGATTTTTGGCCCAGTAACGCAGATGCTGCCGAATTTGACCTTAAGTTGCCAAAACATGTATAACTTTCTCTAGAAGACTCGGAATCATGAACCGTAAAATTCTACAGAAAATAGACTTCCATATCTTTCCAACGATGTATGGGTCATTATCTAGTTCTTCTTGAGTAAGTACAGTCCAATCCGTGAAATTGTCTCCAAAATGCAATTAGTGAGTCTCAAGCTTATAACACTGAAACAAACACAAAAGAAGTTAAAAGCACAAGTTTAACTCAAAAACATAACCAAATCATAAGTTAAAAGGGTACAAAATGATATGTAAATATGCACCGATCAGCTTTATCAGGGCTTGTGGGAAATCAATTTGGTGCTAAGGATTTGGGCCTCTCTAATTCTAAGCCAACTATTGAACCTATCTTCAATAGCCTTTCTAACACAATCTCAGCAGCTTGCTTATCATATCCCCCAATAAAATATAAACCATGCTTTTGAAAGGATGGGCCTAAAAAGATAGGCCAATCCCAAATGGAAGTAAAAAGTTTAAAAACCATAAGTGAATAAACATTTCAAAAATCAGCAAGGAGAAATGGAGATTGCTAGAACCCCTTATGGCAGGGGTAGAGCTCACCAATCTTTCACGTGGCCCAGGAAAAATATAAAGGCAGCTACAGAAGGAGGGAGTGCCAATTGGGAAGATTTTTCTGAGTTAGGGTTAATTGAGATACAAGTTGGAGTTACGGCTGATTTGAACAGGTTGGGATAGGAACATCTTGTTTATGGTTATCATACAAGTCAGAACATTGGAGATGACGGTGATGGCTGGCCAGAATCAGTCGCACGATCGCCATGAGTTATCTCTCTTGGAATTGTCAGGGACTCGGGCTGACCCTGACAATTCAATCTCTTCATGAGATCATCAAAACAAATGGGTCTTCTTTTGTGTTTTTAATGGAGATAAAAATGAAACACAATAAACTGAAATGAACCAGTTCAGGAATTGGGATATGCCACTGATTTTTGTGTTGAACGAGTTGGTCAAGCTAGGGAATAAGGCTTGTGGTGGGATAGTAGTGTAGGTGTATAGGTCTTGGAGTTTTCAAAAAAACTTATCCATACTAAGGTTACGATGACTACCTTGGGTAGGAAGTTACGTGTCTCTTAGGTTTACGGCACTTTGTATCGGAAGGATAAGCTTGAATTTTGGGATTGGCTTGGACATAGTGTCTCTCCAACTGAGCAACCTTGGCTATGCTCAAGTGAAAGATGAACTCAATGTAGTTTGGTCCTGGGATGAGCTTTTTTGGAAACAAAGATTGAGAATCCAATGGCTCAAGGCACGTGATTTAAATACTGCTTTCTTCCATCACAGTACCATACAATGCCGTAGACGAAAAAAAACTTAAATGGGGAGTAGGGCGAGGGTTAAGACTATTATCAAGGTTTATTTACTTCCGAAGGAGTAGAAATTGGGGTGATGTCCTTACTTTTGTCTCTCCAGTGATTACGATCTCAATGAATGATGACACGTGTAAGCCAATTTTGAATAAGGAGATAAGGGAGGCTACTTTCCAAATGGGAGCTCTCAAAGCGCCTGGACCAGACAACTTCTCGGGTATTTTTACCACAAATATTGGAATATTATTTATGAGGATTTATGCAAGGTGGTTCAGAAATTTTTATTTATGCTAATTCCAATATCATCAATCCCAACGACATTGAAATTTCATTGATTCCGAAGGTTCCCCATCATGAGATGGTTAACCAATTACGTCCTATTGCTTTGTGCAACTTCTTCTATAAGATCATTTCGAAGATTCTAGAAAATTGCCTTAAACCTCTTATTGGAGGAATTATTTCTCCACAACAAAGTGCTTTTATCCCTGGGAGACAGATCCAGGATAACATTGTCATTGCTCATGAAATTTTTCATGCTCTTAAGCTCAGGAAGAAATCAAAAAAAATTGAGATGGGCCTCAAACTGGATATGAACAAGACTTACGACAAGATTGAGTGGGACTTTCTTCATGATGTGTTGTGCAAAATGGGGTTTGGCCTCCGATGGGTGCGTCTTATTATAGAGTGTATCACTTCTGTTGAGTTTCATGTCATTCTAAATGGTACAGCATGTGCGAGCTTTAAACCTTGTAGGGGTTTGAGACAAGATGACCCTTTCTCCCCATACCTTTTCCTCCTTGTAAGTAATGTTTTGTTTGTCATGCTCAATAAGGCTGTGGAGAGGGGATTGTGAAGAGTATAAAATTTAGTGGTGATGGCCCTAAATTATCTCACATGTTCTTTGTAGAGGATTCCATTCCTTTCTTGAAGGCGACGGAGTCAAATTGCATTGCAGTGGAGCGCAATTTGAGGTATTACTGTCAAGCATCTGGGCAAAAGGTAAATTTTGAGAAATCTAGCATAGGTTTTAGCCCAAATACCCTGTGGGATATTAGGGAGTAGCTTCGTAGCATATTGGGTGTTAACATCACGGATGATCCGGGATTATATTTGGGGTTTCCGTCTATGTGGGGCAGATTCAAAAGGGAAGCACTAAGTTTTGTTAAAGAGAATGTTCTCAGTAAGATGAGGGGTTGGAAGCAGAAGCTGTTAACTCAAGCGGGGAGAGAAGTTCTAATTAAGACCATAGCCTAGACCATCCTCATATATCCAATGATTGTGTGTAAATTCCCTGGGGGTTTTTGCAAAGAGCTGGGAGGGTTAATGGCAAAGTTTTGGTGGGAATGAAGTAAAGAAAAAAGCAAGATACATTAGCTAAGTTAGGCGGAGTTGGGGCTATCTAAAAAAGAAGGGGGATTGGGCTTCAGTAAAATGCATGATTTCAACTTGGCACTACTTACAAAACAGAGTTAGAGACTATTGACTGAGACGGATAGTTTTATGGGCAAAATTGCTTAAGAGTACATATTTTCCTGCATGTAATTTTCTCCAAGCTGGGCAAATGATCATGTCCCTCTTGGGCATGGGCTAGCATAATTGAGGGCAGAGAGGTGATTTTAAAGGCTCTCATTGGCAAGTTTTTGATGGAAACAAGATAAGACTTTGGGTAGATAAATGGATCCCTATTTCCGTGATGGGAGGTTGAATCCTACTAATGATGTGCCGGTGAATGAGACAACCCTGGTGTCCACAATAATTAATCCATCCACAAATGATTGGGATTTATCAGAGCTTGTGAGAATTATCCCTGCAAAGGAAGCAATGGTGATTAAAAGAATGGCTCTTGGTGATGGTAGGGCATCTCATAGAATTATTTGGTCAGTAAATAAGAATGGGGTTTATACGGTTAAATTAGGATATAACCTGATCCATTCACATAATCACGATCTGACTTTGGAGCAGTCTTCGAGATCCCATGTTATTCCCAAGGATGTATGGAAGCTAAATTTGGAGATCTGTGTTGATTTCCAAGGTAAAAAAATTTATGTAGCGTATTGTCAAGGAGTGCCTCCCAAAAAAAGCAATCTTGCATTGAAGACATCTGGGCTTAACTCCTTTATGCCCTATCTGTGATGAAGAGGTGGAAACTATGGAACATGTAATGTTATTGTGCACCTTAACTCAAGGTGTTTGGTTTGGGGGAGCTCTAAACTACATGTATGAATAGATAGGAAATTACTTTTTTTAAGTAGCGAACCTTGCTGTTGTTGGCCAAGAAAATATGGATTGGATAATGATGCATATTGGCGTTACTTGCTGGAGTATCTGGATATCGCGATGTGCCTTTGTTTTTTTAAGGCAAAAGCATATGTCTAAGATTTACCATTGAATCAGAAAAAAATCGATTGGCTGTTGAAACTTGGGATGCTAAAAGAGGTGATCTGATGATGTCGAGGATCTATGTCTACCCACCCCCCTTTCAGTTCATAAGTTGAATATTGATGCAACCTGGGAGAAACAATCTTTGCTGGCTGGTTTAAGGGCTGTTATTCGTGATGCTAAGGCAAATTTGTGCAAGGAGTTGGTGGAATCAGATTGTCGTCTTTTGTCACTTAGGCTGAACCCTGCAACATTGAGAGGTTTAATCATAGCGAAAGATGCGGGCTGGACAAAATTTGAAATGGAATATGACTCTAAGGTGCTGATTTTGCGTGTGAAGGGCAATATTCAGAAAGGTAGTTGGGCTCTTTACCCTATTCTAGTTGTGATAAGATAAAAATGTAAGTTCTTTCTTTCTTGCTCCTGGAGGTGGGTTACACGACAAGCTAACAAAGCTGTTGATCCTCCATCAAAGAATATTAAGAGGAGGATATGCGACGAGGTCTGGGTTGACAGACCCCCGTGTTCCTTGGTTTTTGTTCTTCACTACGATGGTTTGCCTTGTCCTCCAACGGTGTAGTAATCCTCAGTTAGGATTTGACATGCGTCTCTTATGACGACGTCCTAGTATTGTTTGGTTTCCTAACCGTTTGTGGTGTTGTCTGTTACTTTTCTTTTACTATGTTGTTGTTGTTTGATCATTGTTGGGGTGTGTTTCTATGTTTTGTGGAGACTTGGACCTGTTTGTCTTTGAGTTGCAACGCATGTGCCGTTTTTTCCTCTTTGTTTCTCTTCGTAATGGAAGAGTTTTTGACAAAACGATAAAAAAGAAAAAAAAAAAAAAGAAAAGAGAGAAGGAGGTAGGGGTGGGCATCGGGAACGGGAAAACCGGAACACCGAACCGAACCGGTGAAAAAAAACCGGAAAAAAAACCGGTTGACCAAAAAAGTCAACAAACCGGACCGACCGAACCGAACCCTTCCAACCGGTTCCTTCTTTCCTTTTACACTACACCGCACCGGACGGACCGAACCGGACCGGTCATATTTTTTTTTTTTTTTTAATTTTTTATATTTTTTATTTACAAATTTTTAAAATATAATCTCATATTTTAAATGTTATAATCACTATAGTTCAACTTCAAAAAATTTCTAAATGTATGAATTGGATTATTTGTTAATTTTTAAGCCAAAAAAATAAGTTATTTATTATAAAATTTTAATTAAAAAAATAAAAAAAATATTTTTTTTTTTTAAAAATAAAAAAATAATTAAAAAATAAAAAATTAATAAACCGGTTCAAAACCGGAACCGGTCAGAACCGGACCGGAACCGGTCAGAACCGAACTGGCCGGTTTTTGAAATTTTTTTTACTTAAACCGGACCGAACCGGACCGGTTAAATAGTACCGATTTCGGTTTCCGGTTTAAGGTCAAAAGGGTACCGAACCGGACCGCGCCCACCCCTAGAAGGAGGGGAGTTGGGGGGGGGGGGGTGAGTTTATGGCTCATTAGAAAGAAAGGACACGTTGAGGCTAAAAATCCCTACTTCATGTTGTCCGCTATTTTTTTAATGGATAATGTCCAAACTCCAATCCAACAACTAAATTTTTTTGGTAACGATTTTGATTTATTTATTTTTTGAAAGGAAAAGTTCTTGTGAGTTTTATAGGGTCGTTTGGGCAAGGCTTTCAGAGCTAAGCCAAGTATTTCTTTTCTTTTTAAATACAGAAAGATATCAATGTATCTATCTGATTTGAAGAATAATATACGTGTATTTTACGGAGCATTCTTGGGCAGAGAATTGAGCCCGCTGTTTTAGAAAACAATTTTCAGAAAATGACTGGTATAGTTTTTGGCTAAAAGTCAGGTACTATTTTGCCATATGAAACTCACAAGAGCCTTCTTTTGTTTTTTTAATAAAACAAAATGCATTAGTTTATTGGACCGTTATCTTGGAAAAACAGTGTTAGTAAGGCTAACAATTGGATTTCAAGAGTAATTATATTATACTTTGAAACTTAAATTCATCATTGCACCCGTTAATTATACAATAATATTCCGACACCAAACAATAATTTCTCTCTTGAATTTCAGCATAAGAAAAATATAAAGGTGGTGGTAATAAGGATTATGGATAGAGATTTTTTTTGTTTATCCATACATTTCAACCAACTGAAGACAATTTCATAATTGTATCAACAAAAATTATCTCAAAGAGTAAGAGTTATTAACTTATTATCCACACACATAATACAATAGGGTATGATGTTTTGTTTACATTTTCTCTCTCAACCCACTAGGCCCAAGCAAAACCACTATACAAGTAGAAAAGTTTTCGGTCTCGCTCGAATAAATATGGACAATAGGCCATTACTGTGGCACAATTTCTTCAGAGGAAAAAATTGTAAGCAAGGTTTCAAACTAGTACAGGCTTGTTCTTGGTTGAATTTCTACCAATGGAGCAAAGTTTTGAGCAAAACCAGAACCAAAATCCCTTCTTCTTCTTCTTCAATGGTTGAAATGTAGCATTCTCTATCTTGGCAACATAATCTGCCATGTACAGTACAACTGCCTGGTGATCAACAAACAAGTTAAATATGAGTTTTTTTATATATCAAAGCTAGACATACACAGACTAAAAACCCTAGTAGCATATATATTTTGCATTACCTGGGCACCCATTTTTATAACTTCTTTTGGTGGAACTTCCAAAGGTGTCTCGTCGGCACGAAAAAACTCTCAGTTTTGACAAAAGTCTGAAGGAGTGTGGTAAAGTTCTAATCTGATCATCACTGATATCCAACTCTTCAAGCATCTTAAGATTTCCGATTGATCGTGGCAAGGCTCTTAAGTCTGCAAAATTGTTTGCCAGATTCAGTTTTTTTATGCTCACTGCAAAGCACAAGTTTTCGGGTATGGATTCTATTTCGTTGAAGCTGACATCAAGCTCCTTCAGATTGTTAAGATTCCCAACAGTTGTTGGCAACCCTTTAATTCTGTTGTAGTGAAGTGCAAGAACCTCTAAGCTTTTGAGCTTTCCAATTGCCTCTGGCAGAGCTCTTAGCTGATTGAAATCCAAATGTAGCTCCACAAGTGATGTGCAGGATCCAATCGTGTAAGGCAATTCCTCAAGCTCATTTGTTTCAGCATTCAATATCTTCAAACTGGCCAACTGCCCAATTACATCAGGCAAACGGGTGAACTGATTTGAACTCAAATCAAGGGTAATGAGGTTAATCAAGATCCCAAATGAAGCTGGCAGAGACTTCAACAGGTTTGCATGGAGATCAAGATCAGTGAGATTGCTCAACTCACCAAATGACTCTGGAAGGTTTATAAGCTGGTTTGAGTGAATGTCAAGCTTTGTTAAGGCTTTAAGGCCACCCATTGTGGGCGGAAGGGCCATGATCCAGTTTTCAGAGAAGTTCAGTTCAGTGACTTCTGATAATTTCCCAAGCGATATAGGAAGCCACTCCACTTTATCTTCCAACTTCCCTTTAAGATCAAGAACTACTGCACCACTTTTAGCAGTGTTTTCAATGACAGCTGCCACCTTCATTAGACTCATTTTCTCAGAGTCGACTGCACATATAACAATATCAAAACATTGAAGAAATTTTCAGCTAGCCATAAAACCCATCTCCTTTTTTTAAGATACACAACTTTTTGCCCTTACAATCTATACAAATATCTACGCAACCATAATATGATAGTTGAACAAGAAAACAAAATGAAGAACAGAAAACATAACTCATAAAAACATTCAATAGTTCCCATAGGATAGAGACTTTGAAGACAGAACAAGAAAAGACTAATATAAGACCTTTTATTTATTTATTTGAGGTTCATCAAAACATGTTCAAAGGTTTTATACCCTCATGAATAAAATTTCAACATTCTTCTTCTCCAAGTGAAAGCGGATAAAGATTTAGGAAAAGAAAAAATGTTATCATTCCTCACAGAAGAACCCAAAAAAAAAAAAAAAAAAAAGAAAAAAAATCATACCACCTAAGTACATAATTAGTAGTCTTTCAAATCCAAAGTATAATCATCACATCAAATATTTCTCTTACACATAATTCTTATATAAATTCATGGTTTTCATAGACTTCAATTCTCAATTAAATTAAATTTTTTTATGCTAACCTGAAGACAAAGTGGAAGCACTTCTCACCACACTCTTAAACCCATCTCTCTCTGATTCCTTATCTTCCTTCTTCATTGTCAAACTTTCATCACTGATCACAATTTCTCTCCCAATTTTCTCACCTGGGTTCTCTAAATTTACATGTTTCTGAACCTGGGTATCACCAGAAACCAACCCAGAAGCTGTCTGGATAAGATCATCAAAGGTCTGAAACAAACCCTCCATCTCAACCACATGAGCAGCCTCTTTCCTCTGGTCCTGGCTCTGAAACAAAACCATGGTTTTCTTCACCTCCTGCAACACGGAGAAGAGCTCTTCAGGGATATTTTCGGGCTTCTCTTGCTTTGATATCTCCTCAAGCTTCTTTTCCTCCTCACTGTTGACTGTTTTGACCACAGACTGGGCTGCTTCAACCTCTTCAATGGAGGGTCTTGGTGGCAGGGACTTGTAGAGTTTCATTATTTCTTCTACTGCTTCTACAAAGGCAGAAGATTGTGGAGGGTCTTCTTGCTTGCGCTTCACACCCATGGCTTTGGTACTGTGGAGAGAGTTTGGAGAGTGCCAAGCAAGAAAAGGCTAATTGGGAATTTTGAATTTCTATTTGATTCTGTGGGCTGCTAATCCTCTCTACTATATAAAACAGGGGAACCATTTTCTATTTGTCTTTTTCCATTTTTTTTCTTCTTAATGTAATATAATTTTCATTATTTTCTTTTTTCTTTTTCAAAGATATGTTGGTTTTAGTAAAGCTTTTAATTTTCCAAAACATTACTTGAACCTCTTGGAATTATTATTGATCAAAATAAACTTTTTTTAAATTCAAAATAATTATTAAGATGACTCTTTTTTTTTCCTTACAAGTTTTTCAGTTTTTTTTTCATTTTTTTTTTTTTCAACAAAGAGATGAAACTCGTCTAGAACCTAGCGATTCTTCAGTGTGACCATAACACCATCACGTGGTTTTACCAATCCTTCCACCATGTTTTTTTCAATAAACTATTCATACTTGTTGTAGCACATGTTTTATTTATTAATAATATACTACAAAATATAAATACATTATCCACTCATACTATAAAATGGGAATTTGTAATATCATGTGATAGTGTGACAAGCACAACTCAAAATCTAATATTAAGTATAGCGGATAAATGCTCTACTAAATTTCAACGATAATGACTTTTTCAGTCTTTAATCTGCTTGAATTATATGTAAGCCACTCTTTTTGAAGAGATAATAACAATTTCCTTGTCAAATACTTTAAAATTAAATCTTTAATTAGAATTCCATCCAAAATTCGCTGACTTTAGTTAAAAAAAGAGTTTCTAAATAGTAAATTAACAATCAATAAGATTTATCGGATTATTTTTTCCTCTTTCATGATAAGATGGATGGGATTTATTTGGGAAAATTTTGTCACTTTGTACAACTTACATGGCCTCTATTAATTAATATAAACTGATTATAAAAGATGGTAATTATTCAAATCGATGATGTTGATTTTACTTGGAAAGGACGCATTTGACCTTTTTCGTACACATCATGCATGACACACGATATGCACATATATACAATACAAGGTTTCGTTCCCTTCAAGGATTATTGACTGGCAGCTCTAAAAATTTTCATTGACAAAGATTCCTACTATGTTTTGTTCTTATTATAAACAAGTCAAGAACTTGCATGTTTAAAAACAGAGTGAAGAATTTGTTTAAAATATTATGTAATTTTTAGAATAAACATAATTTATAGGTACATGTTAGAAGGCCTGACAAACCCAAAAATAAATAATAAAAACTTCGTGCCAACGTCCGGCCTAATCTATCATCATCGAAAGAACTTGTTTTTCATTTATTTGCATTATAAACTTGCTTTTGTTTGCAAGAGAAAGAGAGAGAATTGAGAATTTTTGCCTTTTTCTGTTTTCTGTTTTCTTGCCAACAACGATAAAAAAGGTTTATTCATCATAGAAAACATTAACATCTGTCTCTGGTGTTGGGAGGCCCTCACTATAGAATTCTTGCCCAAACACATCTCTTACATAGGATTTTTTTAGTACTTGGACATTCATTTGTGCTAATATGTCACGAGCCCAAATTATAAGGATCAAAATTGTAGGAGAGACCCATGGTGAAATCTTTCCTCTGGACCTTATGCCATAAAAAGATTCTTACAAATGTCCAAAGGCAAAAAAGAGGGTTCACCAATGTAGATGCTTGTCCAGAGATGTACTCATTATGCGGAATCTGTTGAGCACTTATTTAAAGACTGTCAAGGTACCCAGTCCCTCTGGAATAGATTTGGCGGTGGAGGTACCCTCCCTTGCCAAAACCTCATGGAGTTTGATGCTTGGCTCACTCTGAATCTTCAATCAAGTAAGATTACTCATCATGGCCTGCCTTGGTACTTAGTCTTTTCAATTTATTTATGGTATATCTGGAAATGGAGATGTAAGCTGATTTTCAGAGCAAGGCTTTATTATGCCTTCTGAGCCTTTACACCTGGTTTACCAGGATGCGTTGGAGTGGTACAGTGCTTGTAATCCTACTATAGGCACTCGGGAGCGTATTGTGTTTCAACTCCACTGGAAGACACCCAAACGGGTACTTGCAAAATTAACACAGATGGAAGTAGAATCAATGCCACTGGTTTTAGTGGTGCTGGAGGTTTATTACGTGATGCATTTGGTGCTTGGATCAAAGGTTTTTCTGTGAATCTGGGTGCAAGTACCATCATTGAGGCTGAATTATGGGGTATCTTTTGGGGGCTTAGTTTGGCTTGGGGCACGCTTGGTTATCGCGATGTGGAAATTGAATGCGACTTCCAGCTTCTCCTGTAACTCTCTTATCTTCTCCTCCTGCCCCAACCCACCCTCTCTCCAGCATCATTTCCTCCTGTAAAATGAAGATCCATGATTCCTGGTGTTGTGGCAGTTAAGCATATCTACCGTGAACAAAATGTAGCTGCGATGCCTTGGCTACCAGAAGTTATACTCTTGAATCTGGACTTCATGTCTACGATGAGGTTCCTGACTTCCTTGAATTTATTCTTGCTGAGGATGCTAGGGGTGCTGTGAGGCCCCGTTCTTTTGGTTTGTAGTTTGTCTTGTTTGGGCGTTTAGCCCCCTCTTTTACCAAAAAAAAAAATAAAATTGTAGGAGAGATTGTAATAAGGGGTTATAATAAAGGGGTCTTTACTAGCCGTCGG
The DNA here is from genome assembly GCA_018703695.1 of Prunus fruticosa. NCBI lineage: Eukaryota > Viridiplantae > Streptophyta > Magnoliopsida > Rosales > Rosaceae > Prunus > Prunus fruticosa. Next base: position 13,148,358 of record CM031921.1, on the reverse strand, counting down.
ATCCATTGCAAAGCCATTATTGGACGTTCAGATTCAATCCCTCACTTTTGAATATGTATACCTTGTTGTGTGGGTCTCCTGTGTGGGCTGTCAAAGCCTAAATAAAGTGAAATCTGGGCCCGGGCTGCCTGTACAGTTCAGATAAAAAAGAAAAAGAGAGCTGTGCCTGAGCTCTGGAGCCCAAAGGAAGTCGTATATATTTACTCTCTGTTTTTTGTATTTGTTTTGCGTTGGCACGATTTTACTGCCCCAGCTGACCTCAAGGTAAGAATCTAAGCTTGAATGCTTTTCATCATTAATCTGAAGTTGTGTTTGATTCTGTAGTTTTTGATTGCAATTACAACTGGGTTGCTGTTTCATTTTTCTTTTTAGATATCTTTAATTACAACCCATCTGGGCAGAAGCTTTTGTTCTCTGATAATGTTTCTATATAGCCATTGACAGGTCTTTTTTGTGCCCCTTTATGTTTCTGCTCACTAAAATTAAGTCTAGTTTTGTTGTTGTTTGAAAAGCAATTAGAAGTTTGTGTGTGTGGTTTTAGCTCAAGCAAACTGTGTTCATTGTTTAGTTTGGCTCAGAGTTACAAAATGTATATTCTGATTGTTTAATTCTCCAGTCTCCAGGCTGGGAACTAGCTCCTCAGGGTGCCTCAGGATTGACACCAAAATTGAAGAAGATAATGGGTGAAAGTACTAGTGTGACAAATGGGTTTTCTCAAAACAGGATGGATCAGAAAATAAATGTCTATATATGGGACATGGATGAGACTCTTATACTGCTCAAGTCTTTGTTGAACGGAACGTATGCGGAGGCTTTCAATGGTTTAAAGAATATCCAAGAGGGTGTTGAAATCGAAAAGATGTGGGAGAAGCACATTCTTGCTTTGTGTGACGAGCATTTCTTTTATGAACAAGTAAGTTTAGACATTCAATTACAAATACAGATAGTCGTATGTATGTATGTACGTATATTCTTTGCTGAGTTACATGGCATTTGAAATTTTGAAAATTTTGGGTTTGGTGATGCAGATTGAGAACTGCAATAAACCCTCTCTTGATGCCCTTAGCCAGTATGATGATGGGCAGAATCTTTCTGATTATGATTTCAACCAAGATGGGTTTGGTCCTCCATATGATGATTCCAACAATAGAAAACTGGCGTATAGGCACAGATTCATAGCCCATAGATACAAACAGGTGTGCAAACGCATCCTATTTTTAGAAGAAGTTTTTGTTCTTTAATTTTGTCATGCTTTAAGTTTTACTTGTAAATTGGTGTATACATGCAAAGTTTTCTTAAATTCTTCTACACCATTGAGGCAGGCCTTTTGGTTTCAGGGTTGCATTATTGAGAGTGCACTGTTCTAGCAGTGATAGTGATGCACTGGTTTCTTTGATGCACATGATCAACATGCAACATTTATCATTTTATTATATGTTATAGAATTATAATTGGTCATAAATGCATTTAAAATTGGAAGGAACTGACCTAAAGATGTTAGAAAACTCCAAAAATAGGCATGCAATTTTTTCTCTTGCTTAAAATTCGATGTAGATATGAAGAAATATATATGTACTTTACCGTCATGCATGCAGTGCTAACAAGGTAGTGCTTAGGGATGATTCTTCATCAAATAGGTGTATAGAACACTATATATGGTCTTATTCTGGTAACAATATCATTTTCTTTCAAAGATTCAAGGGATGAATAAATCACATAACTAACGTAATCCTCACTTTTTGTTTTTAATCATAAGTCACCTGGGAAATTTATGTTTGATGGAGACAATCCACAGAGAGCTCATGTCATTTTGGAATCCTGAACATATTATGCTTGAGGAAAGAATTATTCTTGCCATGTGACTTAGCTTGATGGCTGTGTAACAGAATTTGGCTCTGCATGGCTAGCTCCTGATGGACTAGCTACCTTGCACCTATTAATACCAATCTCAATTCCACTCTTATTAACAAATTTGATGTGTTAAAAAAAGAACTAGTGTGCTTTTGTTTTCTGATTAAGAAAGCTACATAGGCTTCTGTAAACTATTTTGGATGTTTTAATGTTAGAGCTATCTGTAGAAAAACTCACACATTTTCTGTTATTTCAGGGTTTGCACAGTTTCCTAAATCAAGAGATGATAAAAGACTTGGACGAGTTGGATGATATGACTGATAAATATACAGATAGATGGCTCTCCTCAGGTATTTGGTTTTATAATGTCCCAGCTTCTAGATTTTGGTATCTTTGCTTTTTTTTGTGATTGTTGTTCATCGGCCTATAAGCTTCTGGTTTACTGCTTTGAATACTTCCCTCCTCCTGGTCATATATTCCACAAGTCCTGGCCTTTTTTCCAGTCTTCTAAACTGCAAAAATGAATAAATACTATTAACAATTAAGGGGAGCAATCTGGTTGTATAAAAATTGATTCATTGTTATATTAGTAGATACTGGAAACCCATTGCTAAGCAAGCTGAGATTAATGTTTGGTGGGTTGGTGTAAGTTTGCCAACTTTGTTTTAGTGAGGGTATCCTGAATCAGCATGGAAAATATTTCGAAATACTTTCTATTAATGAAAAGTTGGAACACAATCATTGAAAGGTCTACTACCAAGTAATACTAATAGTTTACAACTCATTGCTCCCATTGCCCTATAACTTAAACTCTTTGTGGTTATTCCACTTCAAGACACAGTGTGCAACATGCAAAATGAATTTCTTTTATTGAGGACTGGTTTTTTTTTTTTTGGTTACTGTGAAATAAGGTTTTCTGATTAATAATTTTGTGGTATGTGAACCCAAAACAATGCTCTCTCTTTTTTGATGGGAAAATAAGTTAGGAAAGCAGACAAAACGGATTATCTAGAAGATGTATCCATTAAACTAGACAAACTTATACAACCATGGTGGGAATGGAGCTACCAGAAAATAAGGAAGTTAGCATGAATGGTTTGCTAATTCGTACAGAATTGAGCAGTTAAACAAGAGTATTTTTGGTCTTTCATAAGATCCACTAGTGAAAAGAATGCCCGCAATGAATGTAATGGTGTAATGATGTCACCTGTTTGATAGGGAAATAGCACTTTTAATAACCCATCGTATGCCTATTAGACAGTAATTGATTGCTAAACTTTATAGTTGCTATTTAGGTTTATGAGCACAAAAAGGAAAGTTTTTGATGATTGGTTGAGGATACGGAAGATGGAGCTAGTGCCTTTTTTGAACACTGTTAGAAAAAAAAATTATACCTTTAGGAATTGTCTACCATCATCATCTTTTTAAACTGTAACAAACCCATGCAATGCCAGAAAATAATTGCCACACCCCTCCATCTGAGACATCACCTCCTATAATGGATACTCTGCCATCACAAATAAAATTATGTTACCTTTCTTCTCTTCACCTTTATGATGTTTGGGATGCACCTGTCAACACCTTCTGGTAATCCTAAGGAGCAGTTTGCTCTGTGTAGAGTCAGAAATGCATTATGCCTCGACTTTGTTCACTTCCATTATTAAACATTCTTCAATAGTTGCTCAAGAATCATGTTCCTCCTGTATTAATGTAGCGCGCATCTTCTTGGAAGAGTGTTCTGCTGGGCACAAAAAGACATCTCTTGTGGCTGCTGATGGGATCAAATCTTCTGCTTCAAAGTATCAGCATATTAATCTTTTAGTGACATCTGGATCATTGATCCCCAGTCTTGTAAAATGCTTGCTCTTTCGACTCGAACAACATGATAACAGATGAAAATGGTTAGTAATCCTTATCACTTTAATGTTTGCGAAGCTTGTTATTTTTCTTTCTAGATTATTTTGTCTTTAACAACACTGTAGTTAGTGTTATGAATCAGAATTAATGTCCCCTAATGCAGTTTAAAATTATTGGAAAACTTGATTTGAAGTAGTGCATATGCAAGAAGTGGAGTCCTGATGCGTCACATAAATTTATTTTATTCTATTTGTTTCATGGATTCTGGTGATCGACATATAGACCTTGTTTTATGCATTAGTGGGGCTTTTAACAACTTATTCATAAGTTGTTAGGATGTGTGCTGACAAATCTTCATAATTTATTCAGTCTATAGTTCCTGGGAAGTGGGAAAACTACAATGTTTTCAGCAGATCAAGGTGCGTTTTAACCACCCAAATGTCCGCTTCTGCGTAATTGGGGATGGATGGGAGGAGTGTGAAGCTGCGCAAGCAATGCGATGGCCATTGGTTAAGATTGATATGCGACCAGGAGGCTCTCACAGGTTTCCAGGCCTCACATCCAGGACCCTCGGATTTTATTTTTCTGTTGTATATGGGAGCTCTGATGCTGAAGATGAAGAAGAGTGAAACTCACTGGATTTGCAATAAGCTGTTCTTGGGACATCTGCCTGTACATAAAATCCAACCAACGTTAGGAATTATGTCTTGAAACAATTTGCATCAATCAGCTCAGTTAGATGAAGATGACCACCTGATTAGCCAAAATTGATTGTATTTGTTCTTGTAGATTAATTGGTTGGCTTCATGCTAGGAATTGTAAACTTCTGTCTCGACGTGGATATTAATCTACAGAGTTTTGGATTTGTTACCCTCAAAGTGATGCAATATATCAACTGAACTGACAAGAAATTATCTCGTTTGTTCGGGAGGATTAGAGTTAGACTAAACTAGACTAGCAAAGTGACTATATTTTAAGTGCAATCAATGCATAATATGTATATTGCCCTCTAACTTGGATGGAGGATTATTCATAATTAGTTGATGACTTTTATTCCGGATTAGCCCTTGTTTTTGGGTTAAATAAATGGCTGTATTAGTTGACGTCAATTGTAAAATGGAACTTAATTAGTTGATGGCAAGTTGGCAAGTCGGCAACATGGCGTAGGCATCATCTAAACCAGATCCCATCTCAACTTAATACTAATATAACATTAGCATAGTCTTTGATGACGACCAAGAACTAGAATTAGAATTTAACTAATCTTATTGGAGCTGATGTTACTTGGTAGGTATAGTAAGTAGGACTAAAACATAAAAATAAATTGGATAATGTCACCTGCCCCTATCTCGTGTGTATTATAAACCAAGGATTCAGCTCTTATGCCCCTATCTCGAATCAATTGAAAATTCAAGTCTTCTTTAAATAATTTCAAGTCCAAAAGTAAATAAATAAACAAAAAATTGTACCAAGTGACCGCTGAACTACTACCTGTTATTTAAATTGAACCATCCTCACATAGTCTTTGTGTTTTTTTTTTGTTCCTTCTTTATTGGTAATTGACGATCCCATCCAAAAAAAATACTCGGACAAGGATATGCCATTAGTTGACGTTATTATATGGTATAAAAACCAAGCATTCAACTCTCATGTCGCTGTCCGGAATAAAAAACTCGTACCAATAAGTGATCTGAATATTTAGTCAGAGGATTATTGAAGGGGATTACAGGATACGTTTTAGTTATCAACCTCTTATAGATAGTCCCTATTTTTCCTTCAAATTAAACAACATACATATTATGAATCGAATGCAAATAAAATATAGGCATTTTGCTAATCTAGTCCAGTCTAGTTAGTCCTCCCTATCAAACAAACCACAGAGGAAAGAAAAGTACTTATTGTATCACTATGGCAGGATATCAATTTAATTCCCCATTCTTCATTATACATTGCCAAAAGAAACACATAGACGAAGGTATATGATGACAATTTCCCTCTTATTGATGCGTCTTTAACTTTAATTGAAAAAAAAAATTTGTCCTGAAATTATTAACAGATATTAAGCACAAGGGCATTTTAAAAAGTTAAACATGTTAACCCAAAAATATTGTTGGAAAAATTGGCACACCTAAGGATACAAAGTCCTCTTTTGTGTGCTATGGATTTCTACCTAAATTCCATGACATGGTTGACTCATTTCTAGAAGAATTTTGGAGTTGCCCATGTGAGTAAATATTGGCTTGCCATCTTTGTCAAAAATAGGTGACTTGTTTGGTGGCACAAAATGGTGGAATGTTTGGTAGCCATCCATGGTTAAGTTTGGTAGCCAACATTTGAATAGTGTGAGGTTGCATTCACATTATTGCATATTTGGCTATATAAAGGGGTTTAGCATGCAAGAAGTAAATCATGGCTTAAGAGTTCTCTAGTGTGGTTAAGTTCATCAAGGGAGTGGTCTTTATTCTCCAAGGGGTGATTAAGTTCACAAAGGGTGAGGGTAATACCAAGGGTGTTTTAACCATCAAGGGAGAAAGGAGCTGAGTTGGGGTCTTGAGAGTCTAGACACAAAGGGGGGAAACACCAAGGGTTGTGAAAGTGTTCACAAGTGTATCAAAGTGTTGAGCAAGGGGTGAGAGAGAAAAGAAAGCTTGGGGAGAGAATAAAGTTCTACGGGGGTTTCTTTGTAAACCAAAATTGTAACTTATTCTTTCATTAGTGAATTTCTCAAGGGGATCACCAAGAGGATGTAGGCAATTGCTGAACCTCTATAAATTCTTGTGTCATTTTGTGCTTGGTTGGTTTCTCAAGTGTAGTGTGTGTGATTCATCCATAATTGTGTTTGTCACAAAGTCCATCAACAACAAGATCAATAGGGGAGGGTGAGTTGAGTTTGTTCTCAAATCACAACAAGTGGTATCAGAGCTGTGTTGGAGCAGCAAGTTGCTAGAGTGTTGAAGATGGCAGGTGACAAGGAAGCTGAAGGTGAAAGTAGCTCTATGCTGCAGAGGCTACCACAATCTGTCAGCATGAAGGTGGAGTTAAAGCCCTTCACAGGGAAGGAGAACTTCACGCTTTGGAAAAGGAGGATGAAGTCAGCCCTTACAAAGCAAAATCTCTGCATTGTTTTGGGAGGCAAGGAGAAGAAGCCAGCAACCATGACAGATGCGGAGTGGGGTGTGCTAGACGAGTTAGCTAGAGGAGCCATCGAGAACTACATCACAGATGAGGTGCTCATCAACGTGATGAAGGACACAGCGCAGCAAACATGGGAGAAGCTCGAAGAGATGTTTGCAGGGAAGTCACTGTCCAACAAGTTTTTCCTCAAGGAAGAACTCCTAAATCTTCGGATGGAGGAGGAAGGTAATCTAATGGAGCACTTGAGCAGTTTTAATAGATGTGTTGCTGACTTGCAAAGAATGGAAGTGTTGTATAATACGGAGGATAAGGCACTCATGTTTCTTACATCCTTGCCTCCATCTTATAAGCATTTTCGAACGACGCTAATGTTCGGGAAGAGTACCTTGAAGTTTGAGGATGTGGTGCAAGATGTGATGACGCATCACAGGATGTCTCAACGTTCGGAGGAGAACTCTCAAGATGCTGGCTTGTTCGAGGGAAGTGTTCAAGCAAGCGTGGAGGCAAGAGAAGCAACGGGAGGAATGCTAAATCCAAGGACAATGAAGGGTGCTTCGAGTGTGGATCTACAGATCATTGGAGGCGAGATTGTCCAGTTTGGAAGGAGAAGCAGAACAAGATGAAGAAAGCCGAAAGTTCAGCAAATGTGTGTGATGATGACATTTGTGATGAGCTCTTGACGGTTACGGAGGAGAGTAACGGGGAAGTCATGGCAAGTTCTTCGGGTAAGAGTTCAAGTTCTTCTTCAAGTTGGATTCTAGATTCCGGGTGCTCATATCATGTGTGTGCAAATAAGTTGATGTTTGACACATATGAGGAAAAGAAGGCATGCAAGATTATGTTGGGAGATAAAACTACATGTGAGGTTTTGGGCATAGGGACTGTGAAGATCAAGTTGCAAGGTGGTGAAGTTTGGAGTCTTAGTGAGGTAAGGTTTGTACCTGCACTAAGAACGAATCTACTCTCTCTTGGCTCTTTGGATAGACAAGGGTGTTCTTACAAGGCCGAAGGAGGGAAGCTCATGGTCACACAAGGTTCTGTGGTGGTTATGAAAGTGGAGATTCAACCAAACAACACATACAAGCTTTTGGGTGGTACATTTGCAGGTGGTGCAAAGAGTGGTACCAAGGAAGAGCAGGCAACAAGTCTTAAAGTCAAAGAGTCAGTTCAACATAATGCAGTTGCAGGTTTGCTCAAAAGAAGCTGGGCAAGAAAGGTTAGTCAAAGTTGTGTGACTAACGGTTCATCATCAAAGGTGCTTGATTTCAAAGGTGCAGAAGGTGTGGAGCGGAAAATCCACAAAGGTGAAGACAAGACAAGGGATGATGGGGAGGATATTGTTGAAAAACTTCTTGCCAAGGTGGTCATGGAGGAGACTCCATTTGAGGTGGAGCTTGACACAAGGACTGAAGAAGGAGGGCAACAACAACAAACTCACAAAGGGGTTCTACTTGAGGTGGAGCCATCATCAATTGCAAGGTCCGGGCCCAAGGAATCCATCAAACCGTCCCTAGGTTTTGGATGGATGGATCAAGACGTTCCAGCCACGTTTCAGAGTGCTATAGGGAGCATGAAGTGGGAAAGTTGGAGAGGTGCATTGATGAAAAGAGATGTGTTCTTAAATCCAAGAGCAAGGTTGGCTAAGTGGGGATTTAGTGAACAAAGGTTTGGTATGTGGTTTGCATATCAAGGTATGTCCAAGAATCAAGGTTCCAAGAAGGCAAGGAGCAACGAATTTGGCAGGGGGGATCTCTCTTCTGCAAAAGAGGTCCAAGTTACTCAAGTTTAGACTTGGGTGGAGCACCTTCCACCAAAGGTGCATTGCGGCAAGAGGTTAATTGCCATGGTGGAGCTCTTGGAAATTACTAGAACGATTTCTAAGAGGTTGAAGAGGTTCTAGAGGCAATAATGTCCACAAGGAGTTTTAGGTTCGCCAAGGTGGAGATTGTTGGAAAAATTGGCTCACCTAAGGATACAAAGTCCTCTTTTGTGTGCTATGGATTTCTACCTAAATTCCATGACATGGTTGACTCATTTCTAGAAGAATTTTGGAGTTGCCCATGTGAGTAAATATTGGCTTGCCATCTTTGTCAAAAATAGGTGACTTGTTTGGTGGCACAAAATGGTGGAATGTTTGGTAGCCATCCATGGTTAAGTTTGGTAGCCAACATTTGAATAGTGTGAGGTTGCATTCACATTCTTGCATATTTGGCTATATAAATGGGTTTAGCATGCAAGAAGTAAATCATGGCTTAAGAGTTCTCTAGTGTGGTTAAGTTCATCAAGGGAGTGGTATTTATTCTCCAAGGGGTGATTAAGTTCACAAAGGGTGAGGGTAATACCAAGGGTGTTTTAACCATCAAGGGAGGAAGGAGCTGAGTTGGGGTCTTGAGAGTCTAGACACAAAGGGGGGAAACACCAAGGGTTGTGAAAGTGTTCACAAGTGTATCAAAGTGTTGAGCAATGGGTGAGAGAGAAAAGAAAGCTTGGGGAGAGAATAGAGTTCTACGGGGGTTTCTTTGTAAACCAAAGTTGTAACTTATTCTTTCATTAGTGAATTTCTCAAGGGGATCACCAAGAGGATGTAGGCAATTGCTGAACCTCTATAAATTCTTGTGTCATTTTGTGCTTGGTTGGTTTCTCAAGTGTAGTGTGTGTGATTCATCCATAATTGTGTTTGTCACAAAGTCCATCAACAACAAGATCAATAGGGGAGGGTGAGTTGAGTTTGTTCTCAAATCACAACAAATATTACATCTTATCCAGCATTGCTTGAGCGCATCTTGTTTTTTTTACCCCTCGACGTCAAAACGACGTAACGACGTCGTTGTGGCTCAGTTTTTATGAAAAAAATAAAGGGGGCAGACTCTATTTTAAAAGACAGCCCGATACCCCCCAAAATCAGTTTTAGCTCAATTTTTTTCCAAATGTCAAACCCTAAATCCCCAAACCACCGGTGCACTTACGATGCATTCTTGAGCTTCAGGGGCATAGATACACGCAAGGGATTTACTGATCACATCTCCAGGGCTTTGGAGGTGGCGGGGATCCACACTTTTAGAGATGATGACGAAATAGAGAGAGGAGAAAATATTTCAGCAGAGCTTCAAAAAGCAATACAAGAGTCTCGAGTATCCATCATTGTCTTCTCCAAGGACTACGCTTCCTCGAGATGGTGCCTGGAAATTTATGTTTGATGGAGACAATCCACAGAAAGCTCAAGTCATTTTGGAATCCTGAACATATTATGCTTGAGTAAAGCATTATTCTTGCCATGTGAGTTAGCTTGATGGCTGTGTAACAGAATTTGGCTCTCCAGGGCTAGCTCCTGATGGACTAGCTACCTTGCAGCTATTAATGTTGAAGTGTAAATTGACTAGCTAATTTCTGGTTAGTTAGTAATTTACTAAGTCTGTTTCTCTCTTAGTTTCTTTAAGCAATATGTTAAGTTGAGTGACTTGAGCTAATATGCCAAGTGTAAGGTGTAAAGCAGTCGGTTATTTTCCAACGGCTCTTAGGCCTTGTGCTGCCATGTGTCATATCCACATTGGCTCTTGTAATTGAATTAATCGGCTGATGTAATGAGAGAATGAGAATATATGCAAAATGGTGTGATCTCTGCAAATGTACTGTAGATCACATATGAGAATATTTCCAATTTCTGATTTTTTTTCTCTCTCTCTCTCTCTCTCCCTTCCCACGAGCTCTCTCTTGAAGTTTTGGATCTGCCCGTTGGGTCCCACTCTAACAATACCGATACCTGTCCCACTTTACCACCTGCCCAATTCGTCAGGTGTGGGGTTTTACCACAAAAGGCCTCGATATTAGTTAGAGTGTGGTAATTCTATTTAAACCCATTTGTTTTCTTCACCCCACTGACGTGGGATTCCAACACTCCCCCTCACGTGTAATCAGTCTTGAAATCTTGCATTAGCTCTTGAGACTTCCCTGTATAAACTATATATCATCCACATAGATAGATACTATGACCAGATCCGAGGGTTCCCCTACCTTTAACATATAATGTTGCCTCACTGGTGCTCCTTTTAAAACCACATTGCACGAGATAAGAGTCTATTTCTCCATACCAGGCTCTAGGAGCCCTATTTCAAGCCATACAAGGCTTTGTGCAATTTATACACTTTATCCTCTTCTCCTTGCACAATAAAACCATCGGGCTGTTCTACATACACCTCCTCTTGAAGCACTCCATTCAGAAAAGCTGATTTCACATCTAATTGATACATTTTCCAACTATTCTTTGCAGCCAAGGCAATGAGAGTTCGTATAGTATCCAACCTTGCCACTGGTGCAAAGGTTTCATTATAATCTATTCCGGGCTTTTGTGCATAGCCCTTTGCAACTAGTCTAGCTTTATGATTTTGAACCGAACCATCCAAGTTCAACTTAGTCTTGTACACCCATTTTACTCCAATTATAGGTTTGTTGAAAGGTCTATTTACCAATTCCCACATCTGATTCTTCTCAATCGATGTTCATCTCATTTTCCATTGCCTTCTTCCAAGCTTCATCCTGTGCAGCTTCATCAAAGTTCTCAGGCTCCACTATGCATGAATGGCAACTTGCATAGATCTCACTCAGATTTCTGTACCTCAAAGGTGTGTCATGAACTGAGGGATCATCTGCAGGTTCTTCTTCTGTTTCAGGTTCTTGGAAAGCAGGTCCTTCTCCTGATTCAGTTGTTCTCATATCTGACATTTCATCCGCAGGAAGTGGAATGCAGATTTCTTTCACTTTGTGTTGCTCCCAGTCCTATTTGCCATGCTCATCAAAAACCACATCCCTTGAGAGCAAAACCTTCTGAGTTGCAGGTTTCAATATTCTGTATCCCTTCTCACATGTACCATATCCAATAAAAACTCCTATGGCACTTGTTGCTTCTAGCTTATGCCTTAACTTTCCAGGAATAAGTGAGTAACACACCGAGCCAAACACCTTGAGATGTTTAACTCCAGGCTTTCTCCCACTAAACTTCTCAAAAGGTGTAGTATTCTCCAAAGCTTGGGTTGGACTTCTATTAAGTAAATACACAGAGGTATTCACTGCCTCACACCAAAGCGTGTAGGGAAGCTCCTTGTCATGAATCATGCACTTTACCATTTCTACAATGGTTCTGTTTTTCCTCTCCGCAACGCTATTTTTCTGTGGAGAATAAGCTATTGTGAGCTGCCTTTCTATTCCAGATTTTCACAAAACTGAAGAAAATCAGATGAGATGAATTCTCCTCCCCGATCAGTCCTCAACCTCTTCACATGGTATCCGGATTGAAGCTCCACCATTACTTTGAATTTCTTGTACACATGGAATGTCTCGGACTTGGTTCTTAGAAAATAAACCCAGCACATCCTTGAATAATCATCAATGAATGTGATAAAATATTTATTTCCACCTAGGATTGCTGTTTGCATTGGACCACACAAGTCTGAATGAATCAGTTCTAATGGCTCCTTGGCTCTCCACTTTGATTCCTTAGGGAATGGCTCCCTGTGACCCTTCCCCGATACACAACCGTGGCACACCACTTCAATAGTATATGAGATGACAGATTTGGGTTTGCTACATCACTTTCTAGAAATGAGAATTATCCAAAGTGAAGATTACATTTTCATACACCAGAAAAAATACGCTCCACACTTTTGAAAAGGTTTGGTCTCCAGGATTGTAAACCGGTTGGTATTCCTCTTGTACCAGCTGATAAATTGAAGAGAGATGATGAAAGTGGAGCTTCAAATGAAGCTGAATACAGAAAACTAGTGGGAAGTCTAGTCTACCTCACTGCAACTAGACCAGATATGATGCAGAGGTATGAGATGATGAAGTTTTGGATCTACCCGTTGGGTCACACTCTAACCAATACTGATCCTGTCCCACTTTACCATTTTGGATTTCAGGCAGCCCCAATACCATTGCTTGGCTCTCCAGCAGCTTGACTCCGAAAGTTTAAGTGCCCAAATCTCTTGTGCCATATCTTGGAGCATTCTTGCACATTTGTTTTCAATGCAACCTCCTTGATTGTGTTGAAAGTTAAAGGAAAACACCTGTTCCCCTTTTGCTTTACACTTACCATCATGTTACTTAAGGAACTATCATCGAAGATGTCAACCTTGTGATCTCCAAATACAAGAAAATAGCCATGCTCTGTCATTCTGTCCTACACTTAGCAAATTTTCAGCTAGACTAGGTACAAGCATAACCTCCTTTATATACCTCTTACCCTTCATTGTTTCAATGATCAGTGTCCCTTTTCCTGCCACTTCAACCAAAACTCCATTGCCTACTTGAACCTTTGCTTTCACTCCTCTGTCAATGTCTACAAGCAAGTCTTCCCTAGATGTTATATGATTGCTACATCCACTATCTATGTACCATTCATCACTCATCTTCTTTACTTCTCCAGAATGATTAGCAAAGAATAAGTTTCCGATTTCTTCAACCTGATTAGCAAAGTTCACCTGCTGCACAGCCTTGTTTGTATGACAATATTTTGCAATATGCCCAATTTTGTTACACTTGTGACACTTGACCTTGTTCTTAAACCAACACTCTCCATAGTGCAATTTATCACAAAATTTTCATTTATTTCCAGTGTTGTCTGTCTCATTTTTCACAGAGGAATTAGGCTTATTACCTCCATCACCCTTGTTGCCCTATTGCTGCCCGTGTGGTTTGGCATTCTTTTGAGACTTACTGGTGTGACCATTAGACCGTGCTGCCTTTGATCCAACGTTGAAGCTAGCAAATGCCTTCTCTGCACTATTGTCACCATGCCTATCAAGCCTCTGCTCATATCCTTTTAAAATAGCAACGACATCCTGAGCATCAATAGTGTCCAAATCTTTTGTATTCTCTATCACAGCTGCAATACTATCATAGGACTTAGGCAGACTAATAAGTAGTTTCTGAACAATTCGTTGATTGCTTCAGATCCTCACCATAGCTCTTCATTTGGTTGATCAAATCAAACAACTTAGCAATATATCCAGACAAAGATTCATTATCACTCATCCGAGTGTATTCAAAATCACGCCTAAGACCCTGAAGTTTCACGGATCTTACCTGCTTATCACCCACAAATTCTTGTTTTCAGAATATCCCACGCAGCCTTTGCAGATTCCCGAGTTGCAATTCGTGGAAAAATTTGATCTGATACAGCTCATTGGATGATACCCAGAGCTCTAGCGTCCTTCACCAAGTTCTCACGCATCAGCTTCCTCTCTGCCTCCGTGAGCTCCTCCGCCTCCTTCGTCAGAGTTTTGTAACCATTCTCCACAAGATCCCACAGCTCGTGCGAACGAAAGATGGTTTTCATTTTGATTTGCCAAAAATCGAAATTTTCACCATTAAAAATGGGTGCCCTGAGTTCTCCTCCTCCAAGATCCAGACATGTTAGTCTAGATTACTAATTTGAGCTCAAGAATCACACAACGAGCTTTTGCTCACAGGATTCGAACCCAACCTCACAGTCACAACGCCCATAAATTCAGACCCAACCTGGCTCTGAGGCCTTGTTAAAGTTTTGGATCTGCCCATTGGGTCCCACTCTAACAACACCGATCCTGTCCCCACTTTACCACCTGCCCAATCCGTAAGGTGTGGAGTTTTACCACAAAAGGCCTCGATATTAGTTAGAGTGTGGTAATTCTATTTAAACCCATTTGTTTTTCTCTCACCCCACCGATGTGGGATTCCAACACTCTCTTGCCAATACGAATCTCAATTCCACTCTTATTAACAAATTTGATGTGTTAAAAAAAGAACTAGTGTGCTTTTGTTTTCTGATTAAGAAAGCTACATAGGCTTCTGTAAACTATTTTGGATGTTTTAATGTTAGAGCTATCTGTAGAAAAACTCAAACATTTTCTGTTATTTCAGGGTTTGCACAGTTTCCTAAATCAAGAGATGATAAAAGACTTGGACGAGTTGTATGATATGACTGATAAATATACAGATAGATGGCTCTCCTCAGGTATTTTGGTTTTATTCTAGATTTTGGTATCTTTGCTTTTTTTCGTGATTGTTGTTCATCGGCCTATAAGCTTCTGGTTTACTGCTTTGAATACTTCCCTCTTCCTGGTGAAATATTCCACAAGTCCTGGCCTTTTTTCCAGTCTTCTAAACTGCAAACATGAATAAATACTATTAACAATTAAGGGGAAGCAATCTGATTGTATAAAAATTGATTCATTGTTATATTAGTAGATACTGGAAACCCATTGCTAAGCAAGCTGAGATTAATGTTTGGTGGGTTGGTGTAAGTTCGCCAACTTTGTTTTACTTAGGGTATCCTGAATCAGTATGGAAAATATTTCGAAATACTTTCTATGAATGAAAAGTTGGAACACAATCATTGAAAGGTCTATTACCAAGTCATACTAATAGTTTACAACTCATTGCTCCCATTGTCCTATAACTTAAACTCTTTGTGGTTATTCCACTTCAAGACACAGTGTGCAACATGCAAAATGAATTTCTTTTATTGAGGATTGGTTTTTTTTTTTGGTTACTGTGAAATAAGGTTTTCTGATTAATAATTTTGTGGTATGTGAACCCGAAACAATGCTCTCTCTTTTTTTATGGGAAAACAAATTAGGAAAGCAGATGAAACGGATTATCGAGAAGATGTATCCATTAAACTAGACAAACTTATGGAACCATGGTGGGAATGGAGCTACCAGAAAATAAGGAAGTTAGCATGAATGGTTTGCTAATTCGTACAGAATTGAGCAGTTAAACAAGAGTATTTTTGGTCTTTCATAAGATCCACTGGTGAAAAGAATGCCCCTAAGGAATGTAATGGTGTTAGCTTTGATTGAATGAACAATGCTATGGGAACAGATTCAAAATCCCTGTCAACTATCAAGCAGTTAGTCCTCCCTATCAAACAAACCGCAAAGGAAAGAAGAGTACTTATTGTATCACTATGGCTGGATATCAATTTAATTCCCCATTCTTCATTATGCGTCTTTAATTTAAATTTAAAAAAAAAAATTAAAATGTCCTGAAATTATTAGCAGATATTAAATACAAGGGAATTTTAAAAAGTTAAACATGTTAACCCAAAAATATTACATCTTATTCGGCAACAGGTTGTAATCTAGGAAAACAAAGACGTTTTTGGGTGTGTATGTGATTGCATGCGTGCCAATATGCAGCCGAAGGCCAAGTGCACAACAGGTGCTGATAATGCACTGGATATGAACTTCAAACATTCTCGGCCGTAGGTTTTCCTACCTTACAAAAAAGGATGCGTGCCAATCAATCTTAGACGAGTAGCATGAAAACTCTTGACGCAGCGGCACTCCAGCGAGGACGTTGAAAAACACGAACCATCAAGCCCCATTTGGTCTAAGAATACTCGAAATTTGGCATAAAAATCATGAACAATGATTGTTTGTCTTCAAACTGAAACCTTCCACTCCAAAGAAATAAATATTTTGAATATTTGAAAAGTCTCCAATTGCGAAAAGTCTTCACGGCCAATCTCTCAACTCGGATATTCTGCTTATCAATCTTCATCCAATTTACAGTATCAAACAAAATGCTTACACTACGATAACTAAAATTATCAACCCCAATGAAATCAATATATTCAATAATTTCGAAAGTATCATGAGAATTGAATAAAATGATAGGATCATCGGCAATTGCATCATGAAGGTTGACATAATTTTCAACAACTTCTTCAATGCATTCCATATGTTTCGCTTTTGTGTCAAAAACTTTCTCAACCACAAAAGAAAAATCACAACAAAACTCACAAGAACCATATGAACATCAATCAAATACCAGAGGAGATCTAGATTCAATAAATGATCAAATGTATAATCAACAACGCTAACAATTTTTTATAACTGCTGATGCATATTTGACTAACTAGTTCCTCTCCATGATTTCAGTTTTGCAACTGAATCCCGCTCTGATACCAATTGATGCAGCGGAATTCAGTTGCAAAACATAAATCCTGGAGGAACTAGTTAGTCAAATTTGCATCAACGGTTATCAGAAAAATGGTTAGTGTTGTTGATTATACATTTGATCATTTAATAAATATTTGTGTAAACCTCCCACCTCAATCGCTTGTACTAATAAATAAATAAATAGGTAGTTTTATATATGTAAGCATGACTTAAAAGCGTGTCATCATTTTTGTTTCTCTCCTTATTTTTTGGGTCATAATATCTCCCCTCCTTCTAGTAGTCACTTTTTTTTTTTTATAAATGTCACCATCCTAATTAATTTTTATAAATGTCACCATCCTAATTAATGAATCGATCCATCGTATTCATATAATGTAATTATGATGTAACCTTCGTAATATACATTGAGAAAAAGAATCCTCCCTCCCCTTATCCCCTATTCTCTCTTCCTCATTTTGGGTTTCCCCCAGCCTTGACTATGGTAAGGCTCAGAATGCTAGTTTAGGCAGCAAATTGATTAAGATGTCAGCATCCGATGTGATACTGTTGCAAGTGTCGACAAATTGATTATATATTGTTCTGATTTCTCTGTTGTTGTTGATATACAACTCTTTTTCTTCTTCTTGTTTGTTGGCTGTTGCTTTCTTCAAATTATGATGCCTTGCTAAGTTAAGGGTACTTATCAATGAACGGCTACCAAGACCGTTTAATGAAGCGAATTCACATTGAAATTAACCGAAGCTCGTTCGATAACTTTTTCGTGTTTTATTTTGGGTGTTTTCTTGGTTAGAGATAGAGATAAAATATACGAATAAAAAAAGAGATAGAAAAAGACAGAAAAAAAAAGAGTGTTTACTTGATTTCATTTTATGTAACATTCCATACACATTTCCTCCGCCTCCCTCCCACCACCTTTTTTCCACCCATCTTCATCCGTCTCAGCACCCTTCACTCATCTTCATTCTTTCCTATCCAACGCAATGGAAATAAAAAACGGAAAAGTTTACCAAACATGCCATCAACATTTCATTTATTGAAGTTGATAATCTAACCTCATAGGATCAAATCAAACTTTTTTGCTGCAAATGCAAACCTTATCTAGTCTTTGGAGGATAGTTTTTGGTACGTTGGCCCTTCATTCATCGCTGGTTGGCTGGCCAAAGTGCCACAAGATTTAGTTCAAGGTAGATGCCAAAAACCCTTGATTGTCACTTATTAGCTTAATAAAGTAGTCAAGTAGTTCGTCTTTGATGAATAACCTAATAAGCGGCTGGTGTTAAGACACATTTCCATACATCTTTTGGTGGTTGATTTATGCTATAAACAGTTTGCTTGATGTTGCAGCTTAGGATAATTTTAATTTCGAAGCTTATCCTAAACCATTTGTGTTGGTAACAGTTCACAAAAGAGCAGCCAAGTTGGAGAAAACTTGGGAATTTCCTTGGATTTCATGCCAAAATCATTTAGATTAGAATCTCAATAAAGTCAAAAATTATGAGTATCTGGTTCACTTTGGATGAGGCCGAAGATAAAGCCTTTGGTCAACTTTTGAGGCCACCAAGAAATTGGATTGGATGGTGCTCTTCGGATTTGATAAAAATGCACCTCCAACATGTTTTTCTCATGTACAGTTGCATCCAATGTTTGATAATTATTTTACATTATTTTAGTATTGGTCAGGAAGATCAGCTTTTTCAACTTTGCTACAAAAGTAAAAAGAAAGAGGCATTAAGTGGACCTTCAAATGAAAATTGTAGTTCTAATTAACTAGTACCATAACTTTTTCAGAACAATGCTTTGTGTTGGTGGTATTGGGGTGAGAGTGGTTTTGAAGCTGCAAGGCCATCCCAACCTTTTGCTTTGTTTTTTTTATTTTTGTTTAATACTAGCTATAGTATGAATTAGAAGAGGATAGAGATTTCTCACGAACACAAACTATGACGGTATCATGCCCTGAGACCACTGGTATGTAAGTCAATGCTCGTTTCCACTTGGATAGATCGTATTGGTAGACCATTTCCAACCTAAAAGGTCTCAAAATGAACTCAAATACAATTATTCATCAATCCAACCTAAATGGCCATTAGATGAGTTTAATTTTTGAAATTCGTATAGCATGTAGATTGAATTACACTCATCCAATGACAATTAGCGTGGTGGTAGTGCTCACCAACATTTAAGAGTGGTGAGTAAAAATGTTCTCGACTTGATATACTGCTAAAATATAAAAACCTATGAAAGAATATTGTTTGTGGGAATTTTCTGTGTATTCTTCTCATTGTAGGAGGTCATATTTATAATACAATAAATCTTTGTAGGTCAAGGAAAGTAATAACTCTTAATTCTATATATAGTAGGAAATCATGAATTAAAGTAATTACATTTAATATAGGAATCCTTGGTGTGTAAGGAAAATAAATGTGGGTCCACAAGTCATGCCAACACTCCTCCTCAAGTTGGTGCGTAGATGTCACCAATGCCCAATTGGTCTAGTGAATTGTGGAATGCTTTACTGGAAATTTCTTTTGTCAAAATATTCGCCAATTGATCCTCGGACTTTACTAAAGAAAACTGAATCACTTTAGCTTCGAGCTTCTGTTTGATATAGTGTCGATCTACCTCAACATGTTCGGTGCGATCATGTTGAACTAGATTATGTGCAATAGCTATTGCAGCCTTGTTGTCATAAAAGAGATTCATTACAAATGAAGGTCTATACCCAAGTTCAATAAGCAACCTCTTTAACCAAATGAGCTCATAAATTCCTCTAGTCATATACTTCCTGCCTAATCTACCATTATCTGTGTAACCATATTCAAATGACCATGTTTTGAGAACATAAGTCCTTTTCCGGGTGCAAACTTCAAATATCTAAGTATTCGAGAAACTGTATTCATGTGGTCTTCACTTGGAGAACGCATAAATTGATTGACCACACTCACTGCATAAGTAATGTCTAGTCGAGTATGTGACAAATAGATCAATCTTCCCACTAAACTTTGGTGTTTTTTCTTGTTAGTTGGAACTTGATCGGGTATTCTCTAAGATGATGATTCTGAACAATAAGAGTGTCTCCAGGTTTGCAGTCTAGCATTTATGTGTCTGTTAACAAGTCCAAGACATATTTCCTTTGAGATAGAAATATGCCTTGCTTTGATCAAGCCACCTCAATCCCAAG
Organism: Prunus fruticosa; assembly: GCA_018703695.1. Lineage (NCBI taxonomy): Eukaryota > Viridiplantae > Streptophyta > Magnoliopsida > Rosales > Rosaceae > Prunus > Prunus fruticosa. The sequence continues at coordinate 13,128,399 of CM031921.1, read as the reverse complement.
AAATACTTGAGTCCACCTAGATTCTTCATCTCAAATTCAATATCTAAATAGTTTTGCAGTTAAGATATTTCATGTTCATCATTCCCAGTAATAATCATATCATCAAAATAAATTATTAAACCCTTACCTTTCCTTTCTTATGTTTCAAGAATAGAGTATGATCTGAATTGCTCCGTTTGAACCCATAATTCCTCATTTCCAAAGTGAATCGTCTGAACCATGCATGTGGTGACCGTTTTCAAACCATATAGTGCTTTTCGCAACTTGCACAACATACTAGTCTGAGTAGATGTTGTCTTTCCCGGGAATGCCCATGTAAACTTTTTCTGAGTTCACCATGCAAAAAAATATTTTTTACATCAAACTGATGGAGTGGCCAATCCAAGTTAGCTACAAGAGATAGTAGCACTTCTAACTGTGTTAAGCTTTGCTCCAGGGGCAAAAGTTTCTTCATAATCGATGTCATAGGTCTGTGTGTACCATTTTACCACAAGTTTGGCCTTGTATTGTTCAATGGACCCATCAGCATTGTGTTTGACAGTAAACACCCATCTGCATCTAACTGTTCTTTTTCCTGGAGGTAATATCTCCAGTGTCCACGTCTGATTTTTCTTCAGAGCCTTCATTTCTTCCTTCATTGCTTAGGTCCACTTCGAATCTTTCAATGCTTCAATCACCTTAGTAGGAATGGCAATAGCAAATAACTGATGCACAAATGCCTTCAGTGGTTCAGGAAGTCTTCGAGTAGACACATGATTGGTGATTGGGTACTTCGACGTCTTCCCAATATCATGAGAATACTAGTTTGGTGGTTTTCCACGGTTCTACGTGAAAGGTAATTGGTATCCAATAGAATCATCAACTAAATTCACAGGATTTGTAGGGATATTTACCTCAAGGATATTCTCAGGAGATTAGTTGCCTGGTACTGTTGAATGAGAGGGAGGTCTTCAGTCTCAAAGTTCGTCTTATTTCTCAAGATCGCCTCTCTGATATCAGGCTAAAATATGAAAACATATGAGAGAATATTATTTGTGGGAATTTTGTGTATTCTTTTCCTTGTAGGAGGTCATAATTATAATATAATAAATCTTTATCAGTCAAGGAAAATAATAACTCATAATTCTATTTATAGTAGGAAATCATGAATTAAAATAAATTAATTACATTTGATATAGGAATCCTTAATATATAAGGAAAGTAAACGCGAGTCCACAAGTGCCAAAATATACCTCCCAGGCTAAGTAGCAAAACCAAACTTGTGAGTGTTCATTGTCAAATTTGAATTATTGAAGGACTTCTCTAGAGCATTAATGGTAGGAATATCCACTTGGGATAAAGTTAGGGTGTGGAGAAACAAGCCAATAGAAGTAGAACCATGGTGGTCCCTTTTCTTTTGCAAACTTATCTATGGACCCCGCAATCGTTTTTTGTATGGTTCCCTCAGGCTTTTACACACTGGTTGCAAGCCCATACCTCATGGACTCTTCTTCACTGTTCATTTTGTCTCTCCCTCGTCCATTATCTTATTACACTATTTTCCCCCATATGAGATTTTTTTTTTAAAATTTATAAAATAAAAATAAAAATATATAAATCCGCTCAAGAAAAAAAGACCCTCCTTGGCGGCCCTTCATGAATTGATTAAAAAATGACCCCATATGTTGTAGAAGTGTATTCAAAAAGGGAAATGTGTTACAAATTTACAAAACTTGGTGTACAGTCGCTATTTTGTATTCACAGAAAGATAGTAATTGCATTATGCTGCATATGTATGTATATCTATGGATGTTAACTGAATATTATGTATCAGGTGAAGCAGCAGAGTTCAGATACCTAACTTTTACTATCCAAGTTCTCAACTATACTCTGTATATCCAAAAGCTCTCATAAATTTATAATGCTACAGATTCAGGACCACACCACCTAATAAAGGTACTTGCATTGCATTTTCATGGTTCAAAAAAACAAAAAAGATTTTGACAGACGGCCCTGAGTATTCCTTTGACTGACGTGGTTCACTGTAGGCCGTCCAATAAAGGAGAGCGTGTGGCTGAGTTGCATCCTTCACATGCATGCAATGCGGAGATACCAATAGGAGGAGGAGAGAGAGAGAGAGAGAGAGAGAGTAGGGTCTGTGTGGGCCCCAGTTTGCTGACAAAGTTGATCTTGATACACCACCAACAGAAAATGGAAGTTAATCCCCCACCCCCCATCTATCTATAGGAAAAAGGAGACAATGAAAGTTTCATTGCACCTCAAAAATGAACTGAGTTGGAAGAAAACGTAACAAATTTGGTTTTGGTTTTAACACAACCCTTCTCACTCTACTTAATTTACTCCAAAGTATTTCAACTCTCCTCTCTCTCTCTCTCTCTCTCTCTCTCTCCGTGCAAGTGGCAAAGGTATGTGTTTGCTTGCCCCACTTAAGACTCTTCAACTGAATTCCATAGCTTATTGCATACACTTTCTCTTTCTGGGCATCTTCAGGTATGGCTTTTTTGGGCACATATATATATTTATATATGTGTGCACCTTTCAATTTAATTGAAATAAACTTTTGGGTTTTTGGTAATGCAAGTTTCTGAGATTTTCTTCTTCCAGTTCTCATCCAATTCACTCTATATTTGTCACCGACAAGTTGCATAATCCCGCTTCTTGTATTATGCTCATTATATATAGTTCTCTATTTAAAGCTAAAACACTCTTTCAGTTGGGTTTTCTGACTTTTCTTTTCCTCTTTCCAGGTATGGAAAGAATGCGTGATGTCCCCTGTATCTGAGGCAGTTGTCTTTTAGAAGCTAGGAAGAGAGAGTGAAAGAGTTTTGAGCTTTAATTTATAATGCCAGTTCCCCTTGCCCCTTATCCAACTCCTCCAGCACCATACACGCCACCTGCAAATGGTATCATCACTCAAAATCTGTCCTTATCTTATTTGGCTTGAAAACAATTTGAATTTTCTCTCTATTTTTCCTGCTGAGAAAATTGCTGAGAAAATGAGGGATTGGTTGAGAATTCTTGTCATTGTCCAACATTGATGTCACAAATGTCACAGGATTTTAGTTTTAATTTTCTTTTCCTCCCTTCTCCTCTGTTTCTTCTTTTGTTCCTCTAAAGACAAATAAAGTTATCTTACAAAAATTACTCTCTGATTATGATTGTATGAAAAATATAATCTGCTACTTTATTGTTATGAAATTATTCATTTATAATCCACCAATCTAAATCAATAATTTATTAAATTTTGTAACTTGTTCTTTAGGTGCACAGAGCCAACTTGTGTGCTCTGGATGTAGGAACCTTTTACTCTATCCTGTTGGAGCCACCTCTGTCTGTTGTGCTGTTTGTAATGCAGTCACTGCTGTGCCACCTCCTGGTATGTTCTTTTCTTGCTACACATTCCCTTAGCTTATGTTAATATAGCTTGATTATGCTGTCATTTAGTTCTTGAAATCGATCTAATTTTCGACTGTAAGACTCCGTAAAGTCTGCATGTGTTACATTTTTGTGTAACTCTGAGCAGGCACAGAAATGGCACAGCTGGTTTGTGGAGGATGCCACACCCTACTCATGTATATCCGCGGAGCAACGAGTGTACAATGTTCTTGCTGTCACACTGTAAATCTAGCCTTGGAAGGTATCAAATCATTGACAGATAAAAAGCTTTATGATATGTGTTTTTGTGACAGCAATTAAGCTTCTTAAAAGCTAACCGAAATCAATTAAGTTTGGACATACGAATCAAATGTGCATTTGTGACAGCAAATCAGGTGGCGCATGTCAATTGTGGGAACTGCAGGATGCTGTTAATGTATCAATATGGAGCAAGATCTGTGAAATGTGCGGTTTGCAATTTTGTCACATCAGTTGGGGTGAGCACATTATTCATTTTAACTCAGTGGATGTTAGCTGAAGCCTTGAGTTTCTGTTGTGTTTCTTTATTCATCGATTGAAGTGTGTTCAAAATGAGATAAAAGTAATTTGGACAGAAGTTCAGGGCTTCCGTTGCAACACCAATTATTTCGCGTTCTTTTCGATTAAACACCTTCTGAAACCATAAAAATTGCGTCCTAGCTTCCTTCTGAATTTATACAAATTACTGCATAGTGCATTACATTGATGGAAAGTTTACAGACTATTTGGCATTCCTCTTTGGTTAATGTGATGTTCATTGGCATTTTCAGGTGTCGACGAGCACTCCCGAACAGAAATTCAACAACTAGAAATTATCATACACCACATAAAGCTGGCTATTACAATGCTACAACCTTGGTTTTGCATCTCATAGTAGTTTTCCTCCAAGATTGCATCTCTCAGTGAGAACAGAATGTCCTGCTTCTCACATGTATAGAGTTATTTTTTTCTTTTCTTTCTTGCGTGATCCTTGTATGAATAAGTAGTTATGTCAAGATTGGATGTATGAGAATATTGTACAAGAGAAGAGAGACTACTAGAATTTGAGTGAATTTGTAAGTCTTTGGATAAGATTTACTTTATTTTCCTTAGCTTTGACATGATAAACTTTTATCTCAAACTCCTTTCTGGTTTTGAATTGTCAATTCTCATCTAGAAATATAATTGCTTACCAGTCAATGACGATGCCCAAAAATTTGATCCAAGAAAGTTCCACTTGGGACCAATAGATATTTCAAGAGTAAAGTTGAGGTGAGCATTCACCAATTTAGGTATGGCTTTTAATGTATGATTTTGACTTCCAAGTTTCCACAATAAGGTTTGTTAGATTGACCAATCTATTAAATAGGACGCGAGTGCTTGTTGAGTCAGTTTTGGATAAACTTATGTTACAAAACAATGTGTTTTTTTTTATACCAGCGATAGTTTAAAGTGCTCTAAATTAATCTAATTTACAGAGAGGGAGATTAGAACTTGACTTGAGTACAAAGAACCTAACTCACTGCCATGACCAATTGACTTAACCGACATTTAAATCATGTATTCAATAATGATTTAAACCAGTACAACTTGAAAGCGAATTCGCATTTAATGCAAACACAATCCAATGGCTGTAACAAATCTAATCAGTACAACTTAGGTTGGACTAATCTAATATATGTAGGGTTTGGTAAGCCCCCACTGTCATTGTGTTTGGCTTGACTTGAGTACCTGAATTGTGTGAGTATTCTGTGTCTGGAAATAATCCGAAAATCTGAGTTTGAGCTCGTGAGATCCTGCAAGCAAACATATGGTGGGGAAGCTCAAGGCGTTACAAAATTCAATTACAGATTATGACCAGCTTCTGTGCTGTCCCCCACTGCTGCGCTTTTCCCCATCACGTCCTGCTCATTTGATGCAACTTTTTGTGTACTATTTATAAAGTAAGCACCAGTGAACCTTCTACTTCTATCACAATAATAATGCATGATTGCATTGCAGTATAGAAAGCTGTTTCCCTTTCTATTTATAAAGTAAGCACCAGTGAACCTTCAACATCATCCGTCATTCTAAACTTTACATCATGAAAAGCTTCGGATCCACTCATTACCAACTAATGTTGGATATAATATAGTGTTTCGAAGCCTATTCGTAACGTTGTGCAATTTTCAATACCAGATGAAATTGGCGCATTAGGCTTTAATGATGGAGAGAGATCCCCGTAAGGCGAAGAATGAGTCTATAGTTGCTGACTCAAATCCTAACAGCTTAAGTTTTTTTAGAGCAGTAGTAAGCTTTCGAAATTTATCTTAACATTGATTTTGTATTGAATGCTCAAACTTAATGATGTTAGTTGAAATTGACCACCCGTGAAAAGACGTAATAAGAACATGATAAATCCTTAATCGAATATTTTGTATTTCATCTTAAAGTGAGAGTCTTGGAACCTCCCCAATAACCTTCGGCAAGAATGTTCAAAATTCAAAAAATTGCATCCCACATGGTTGTAAAAAGGTCCAAAATTTAACCCTAATTGATTTTGTTTTTCAAGCATTGGTTCTGAAATATCTTTCTAAGCTCTTCCCTCCTTTATGTGTGTCGGTGTGTCATGTGAAAGACAAGGAAGGCCACTTTTAACCATTGTTACTGACATTAACTGCAGCTGTCAATTTATGTTGGTTGTTTTGCTTAGGTGATTCCAAACAAACAAGTTAGAGCTTTTTTATCCTGTCTATTCAAAATAAAAGGAGTTTTTATTTGATTTGAATTTTTTTTTTTGTAAATTTTAAATATATATTTTTTGGTTGGCAATCTTGAAACATTGGTAAGCAAGGAATTATATAGTTAACGTGTATGCTTAATAGGGGTGGGCACGGTACGGTATGGTACGGTATTAGCCCGAACCGCTACTCAATACCGAAAATTAAATCGGTATGGTACGGTATGGGATTATCGTTTGTCAAAATTGGTACCACCATACCGTACCGTGTCGGTATCGGTAATTTGGTATTGGTACCATTTCGGTACAAAAATGACACAACTAAAAAATGAACCAATTCAATATTCAACATATTCATTTACCAAAATAAGTGATGCCTAAGTTACAAATTCAAATATTCAACATATTCAATTATCAATATCCAAATCCTAATCAACATATTCAATATCCAAATCAACCAAATCCTAATCAACATATTCAATATCCATCAACATATTCAATATCCAAATCAACCAAATCCTAATCAACATATGCAATATCCATCAACATATTCAATAGAAAATTATATATCTGAATAGTATTCGGTACGGTACGGATTTATCGGTACCAAATACTTGATACCGCTACCATACCATACTCTATTGGTACGATTTAAATTATACGGATTCAATATTGATCGGTACCAAATAAAACGGTATGAAATCGGTATGGTACCTTTCGGTTAGGGTTAAAGTTTCGGTATTTTGGTTTTAGATGCCCACCCCTAATGCTTAAGAAACACCAAATCAAATTTGGAAATTAATCTTTGTGTGGACAAGCTATTAGAGACTGGACCCAATTTCAGCCATTGCTTCTATTCCAAAACGCTAAAATTTGATTCCTTATGCTTTTATCCCAAGTCCTTTTCAGAAGTGCTTTTCAAAAACGTACTACCAAAGTGGCTCATTCCATGTGTATGCTGACTGCTTTGTTGATACCATATACCATCAATGGACAACAAGATATCATATGGACTAAAAGCATAGTAATCAATTGGTCCCTGGACCCAATCGTGTACCTGCACTCATGGTTCATTATGAATGTGTCCACCGTCTATATCGCTGGCCAGGCCTAAGTCTAGGCTCACTAAAAGCATGCATTGTACCCAGAAAAACAATAATGCTAGAGTAAGTCGTCCATGTGGGAATGTTCGGATCCCTATATATCAACGGTCCAGCAAAGTTGCTATATGAGTATAATTCTTAGTTATTTTGGCTAAAATGAGGGCAAAATGCAGTTCCAGAAGACTTGTTATTTGACTCTCTATTTTGGAGAACTCCTTATTTAAGTTTGGTGGCTCTCTACATTTGGAGAGGAGGAGGGAGAAATTGAGGGTTCTCCATTTCTTCCTCTCCTCTCTCCCTAAGCACACAACCCTCTCTCACCTCTTACTTTTTATTTTTTTTTAATGAACTTTTAATTTAGAGAGGAAGAGAGAGAAATAATAAAATATTAGAGATTAGTCAAAGTAGAGAATATTGATGGAGGAAACTACTTTTAGTAGTTTGCTATAATGACTTTCTAACTACTTTAGCTAAAATTTGGGAGACTTTCCTGGAGATGTTCTAAGTAATTATAATGCAATGCATGCCAAGGATAAGGATAGTAAGAATAACAATGTGCAATTCAATTCCAAATGGTAAAAAAGATGGGAGAATCAAACACATGAAAGGGATATGTAGCACAGCTAACCTTGATTAAATTGTCTGACTTTAGTACCCCCACATGAGTGATAATGATATTTTTAGTTATGCCAAAATGATCTGATGGAGGCATTTATATGGCATTATGGAAGATAACAAAAACTGGAATAGGATTAGTTAAATGTTTCTAACGAAACAACAATGCTAGAGTCAATCGCTCATGCAGACGTGTTCGAATCCCGATACATCAACGGTCAGGAATCATTTAGTAATTATAATATAATAAATGCCTGGAATAGAATAACAATGTACTGCAATTGCAATTCAATTACACATGGTACATAAATAAATAAAAGAGATAATCAAACACATGAGTGATAATGATATTTTGAATTGTGCCAAAATGATCTGATGGAGGCATTTATATGGCTTTATGAAGATACAAAAATTGGTATATGATTAGTTAATGTTAGCATTTAAGCCAGCAAACAAAAGTAATAAAGAAAGAAATGAAGGACCGTTGTACTAATGCAGAAACATGACACATAAAATTAACATCATCGCCAAACGCTAACTCACAATGGAGAATGACAATAACAAACTGTTGGAGCCAACCTTGGGTTTTCTTTTGGTATTGGAAGACTGATTATTTTTCTATGGTTCGGTAAAAGGAGGTCGAAGGGGGACCGGAGATTTGAACTCTAGCCCTAGCTGAGGGGTTGATGCTCACCACCACCAGGCACCAGTTCCAATGAGAAAAGAATTCCTAGTGACTCATAACAAAATTGAAAGGAACTGTGAAGTTAAAATTCAAAGGCAATGAAAAGAATAAAAGGAAGAAAAGAAGGAATGCTTCTGTTAAACTGAAAAAAGGTTCATAAACTTGAAACTTTCAATCGGCCATGGAAAAAATCTTACCAATCACTAACTGAATGACTCTTCTACTCAAAACCAACTCCTGTCATTCCCTTTGCCAATTAGGTTTCGATCAAACCAACTCCTACATCTGTACTGAGAATTCGACTCACTCTTCTCCCTTCCTGCTCCTCAAATTGTCACCTCACTTCCAGTACATACCTAGCACCACAATCAAATTCCATCAACACCCTCACGCAGCCATGCTTGCTCAAAGAATCACATGCACTGGTACCAACAGTCAAGTTCTAGTTTAAAAAGCCACTCAATCAACATGAATATGATCCGTGCAACGGAAAATTAATGATGACTCAAAGAGTAACACTTCAAATAATGTCTTGGGAGATCAAAGGCAAGCTAGAATACATAAGTTATCACCGATTTAAGATGCCTGCCACAGCATCATGCCGCTTTTCTTTGGCTAGATCTTTTCTTCACCAATTTTCTTGAGAGTTTAACAAGCCCTCCAAATCTTCTGGAATCGGTACAATTTCGTCCTACCCAATATAATGAATTCTACCCTGTTAGTAACAAATAATAAGCAACAGAGAAAGAATACATAGCAAATGGGCCACTGAATCTTTTCACATCAATTCATTGCTGATCAGTAAACTAGCGCCATGATATTTCAATTTTCTCCATGCTAGGTCATTGCTGATAGACATGTTGAACAAGTTATCCATGCCATTCTTTTTAATCAGAAAAGTAGTTTGTATTGCATAAGAGTCGATTACATTGAGGTGATCCGGGAGGGTTAAAATAACATTATCCAGGCTTCTCTACAATCATACTTAGCTTTGGATATACACTCAGTGGAGAGAAACGAGCATAAAAGTCTAAACTGTCAAGGGGAGTGAAGATGGAAACACACAGTACTCAGAAGGGAAAAATATACAGTATGAATATTTTACTCGGCAAATCCTAGGTCCAAAATCAATACTCTACATTTCTTATTCATCGCCCATCGCTAACTCCAATGCATAATCATCTCTTTCCTGCAGCATGAACACAATGCAGAGGTAAGATACCATAAAAGGAGGAGTTCCTTGGCAACAATAACTTAATCATTCTTCTTTCGTTTCCCCCATGTTATCTTTTTCTCTTGGTTTGAGTTCCCCCATGATATCATTCCTACATTTTTATGGATTAGAGTTTTAGAGGATTAAGAACTCACAATTGGTCCCCGTGCAAAATATCTCCCAAATTGAAGCCAATACACCTGCATGTGCCAAGAATTTCAAAGTTCTACAAATCAGATGAATGGAAAGGCAATTAAAGGACGCTGCAAAATGCCATCATATACCAAATAATTCCATAAAAGAAAATTGAAGAGTAATTGCATCAATTAAAGGTACAAGAGATTCTATATCTAAAGCTATTTGGATGACACAAATGACTCAACAGATTCAAATTAGAGGCTCATAGCATTTCCTGAAAGTTAATGGTACATCTTACCTCATCCTCATCCTGTGTTTCTACTTCAAGATCAGACGATGGATATCCCACACAAAGAAGTGCATACCCCTGCATTCAGACAAGAATATAAGTACTCAGGCATTTCTCAAACACAACTTCTCAGTACCAATCTCCAAGTTTCCCCATTGTCTGGAAATATCATCACATTGAGGCTACCAGGAGTCATTTTAATATGATTTTGGTATGGGGAAGATGCATCGACACCTTCCAATCATAAAGGAAAAACTCGTGTATCCCCAATTGTGTGTCTAGTGTGGCTAGGCGCACACAAGCACCCCTCCAGATAAAGGGGCTAGTACCCTAAACCAAAAAATTTCCCATTATGAAACAATTAAGGAATGTCATTTTTGCGAAAATTTTCAGGTACATTAACTTACACAGACACTAAATCAGTAGTATTACTGAAATTCACTTAATTTTTTTTACACTATGTTTTCTTCACTGAAACAAACCCAGACTTAAATAAACTCGAAAACTGTTGTTGGCTACTAAACCACCAACCCCATCAACACTTCCCTCACCACTTCATGAATAAATCTGTCTAAGAAAAGATTAGCTGAATACAGTGTGCAAAACCAGGACACTTTGTGCATGCTAATTAATTTCATAAAAAGCCTCAAAACACATGCCTTTGATTTCAATTCAGCAGAGATCCCTAGTGCCTCCGGCTGTCTAAGTTGTCCGGATTTCACACGAACAGCACAGCTAGTACAACAACCTGCCAGCCAAGTAAATTCAATTTGGACCCTATCATTGAATGAATTCAAAAGAGAAAACCCACATTTCATTGAATGAATTCAAAAGAAAAAACCCACCTCAAATTATAATCTATAGAAAAAATTGGAAAAAACCCACCTCACATTACAATTTATAGAATGAATTGGAAAAACCCACCATGCATTATAGTCTATCGAATAAATTTAAATCCTCACAACAACACATTATTGCTCAAAAATGATAAAAGCGAACAATACCGTGCCTGCAAGCGAATGGAAGAGTGATGTCCTGTGACTCAGCAGTGTGCAAAATGTACTGGTCCTGAAATTTCAACACCCGTTAATTTTCTAGGGAAAATGGGTAGAATTTTCTTTTCTATGTGATTTTCTCAGCAATCAAACAAAGAAACAGAGGGTCAGGACCTGGACAGTTACCTCTGGGACAAGGAACTGGTGGACGACACCTCGTTGCCTGTCGTGAACGGTGACTTTGTGAGTGGGAATTGAAGGAGAGTAGCTACCGGCTTGGTCGGTGACACCCACCGGCGTTTGGAGCTCCGACGTCGTTTTAATACGCCATTTGGTTACATTAGAGCGGCGAGCGATGCTCTTTGGGCAAGTGGTTTGCCACTTGAGTGTGGGTTTCCGATAGATAGAAGTGCAGGGATTGCAGGGAATGGCGTAGTCCATCGGATTATCTCCTTGTAATTCTGGTTGCCGGGTATGCCATGCGCAGTGAAGAGGATAATGAAAATGGGTAGCTATTCACTGCACCCGTTCGTACGAAGTAACCGTGCAGACGAGCTTCCAATCGTTGGATTATTCATAGGCTTTAATTTTTTGGATTACGACATAAACCACCCAAAACTATTAATCATTTTTTTCAAATTCAAACATTATTTATCCACTATTTGTAAACTCATACACAAACTATAATAATTGGATTCAATGATGATATATGAGACATCTCTGTAAATCTTATAAGGCCACATGAAAGATATGCTCTAAATCATATCTGCTTAATTCAGGCAATTATTGGATTCAATGATGATATCTGAGACATCTCTGTAAATCTTATAAGGCCACATAAAAGATATGCTCAGAAGCCACACTTTAATAGTGGTTGGCGTGTATTACTTACATGAATAGATTACAAGTTGTGATAAGTACAGAGAGACTATAGAATTATAACTCTATCTAGATTAGTGAAAGATATTTACAATGAATAAACATGCAATAATTACATCAGATAATCAAGTGCTTGATTTGGATTGGGTTTGTCCTTCACACCCACCCCCCCCCCCCTAAGCTGACACGACGGCAACGAACATGCAGCTTGTCAACCAGTAGTTGAAAACAATGGGAGGGGAGACCTTTGGTAAAAATGTCGGCAATTTGATCATGGGTGGAAAGGTAGCTGACCTCCAACTCTTGACGAACAACCTTTTCATGAACGTAGTGATAGTCCACCTCAACATGACGAGTTCGAGTTTGGAAGAGAAGATTAGATGCCAAAGAGATGGTGCTTATGTTGTCACACTAGAGCTTATGACAAGCCAAAGTGAGCTGAAGATCACGAAAAAGAAAGCGAAACCAAGAGAGGGCAGCAGCGGTGTAGGCCAACTGACAGTATTCGGCCTCTGTACTAGAATGGGAAACACCATCTTGTTTCTTAGAACTCCAAGAAACTAAGTTGGAACCAAGATAGAGACAATAACTGCAGTGGAGCGACAGTCATCATGATCCCTAGTAGCGTCAGCGTACGCAGTGAGAGTGAGAGCACTAGACTTATGGATCATGTCAGGAGTAGAGGTTCCTTGGAGATAGCGCAAAGTACACTTCATAGCTAGCCAATGAGTCGAAGTGGGCTTGTGCATGAACTGACAAACCTGATTGAAACTGGTATTAGAGGGCACCGACGATGCTACGATATTCTGATTGAAATGGGTATTAGAGGGCATGAACGATGCTACGGTATTCTGTGTAATCAGCCAAAGGTTCTCCTTCATGTAAACTTAGACGCGACCACTCACAGTTGGGGTGGAAACAGGCTTGGACTCATGCATATTGGTGCGACGAAGCAAATCCAAGATATACCTAATTTGGGTGAGAGATAAGCCCACAGGTGTGCGAGAGACCTCCATTCTCAAAAAATAATGAACAACGCCTAAGTCCTTCATGGAGAATAAGAGGCCCAAGTTCGTAATAAGCTCAGGAAGAGGGCCAGGGTCATTGCCCGTAATAAAAATATCATCAACATAGATTAATAAATAAAGACGAAATGGGCCATCAATAAAAATGAATAAAGAGGAGTTCGCAACCAAAGGTGTAAAGCCCAAATGCTCCAAATGAGTAGAAAAACAGTGGAACTAGGCTCGGGGAGCTTGCTTGAGCTCATAAGTAGAATGTTTTAACTGGCAAACATGAGTAGGAAACTGGGGCTCCACAAACCGTTGGGTTGCTTCATATACACATCTTCGGAAAGATACCCATGGAGAAAAGCATTCTGAACATCCAACTGACGCACAACCGAATTAAACTGGACAAAGAGTGCGAAGACAAGATGGATGGTAGAGTGATTGACAACAAGGCTAAAAGTTTCACCATAGTCGAGGCCTTCTTGCTGATGATTCTTGTAACGTTGAATCGACCCATCAAAGTTGCTTTTAATACGGAAGATCCATTTATTAGGTAAAATGTGCATGTGAGAAATGGATTGCACCAACACCCATGTGCCAGCACATTGCAAGGCGTTGAACTCACCTAACATAGCTCGTCAACATTCAACCTGTGTATTAGCCTGACTGAAAGAAGTGAGCTCAACAAGAGCATTAGTAGAATCCACAAGTTAAGCATGATGAGCATAACGAGAGTTAAGTTTATGAATACCATCCTTAGCACGAGTAACTATGGAATGAGGAACGGAATCGCTTACCAAGGAAAACAACGGGATTGATGAAGTGTTGGACGAATCAAGAGAAGTATCAGGGGAGGAGAAAAAGTAGCAACACGGTGTTGGGGTTCATGTCTATATGTGAGAGTAGTGGTGGGCCGAGATGGAGATGGGCTTTGGACGTGGGGGATTTGGTGAGGCAGGGGGATACAATGTGGTGGGCGTGGACCGGGAAGGAAGTGGGCCAATGACAAGGAGAGGAAGATCGTGGACCGGAGTGTGGGAGAATCGATCCAAAGCCTTTAGCGGAATAGTCTCATGGAAGGGGAAATTGGTTTCATCAAAGACAACATGTTGAGAAAGAAAGACTCTTAGTGTTGATAAATTTAAGCGCCAATAACCTTTTTGATTAAGTGAATAACCTAAGAAAACATATTTGGCAGAGTGAAACTAAACTTTAGTGGTATTATAAAGACGAAGATAGGGAAAACATGCACAACCAAAGTTTTTATGATGTGATATTGAGGGACTTTATTAAATAAAAGTTTATAGGAAGAAGTATAATGCAAAATTTTAGAGGGGAGACGATTAATTAGGTAGACACCAATGTGCATGGCCTCAGCCCAATAAGAGGATGGCATAGAGACATGGGCTAAAAGAGTAAGCCCAGTGTCAACAATGAGACGCTTTTTATGTTTAGCAAGCTCATTTTGCTCAGGGTGATGAGGGTAAGAAATGTGATGATGAATACTGTGTTAGGCCAAAAAGGTTGAAAAGGTTTATTAATGTATTCACCACCACAATCGGTTTGAAAAACATTAATCGTCGTAGAAAATATATTTTCAACTAAAGCCTTAAATTTAATAAAATGAGTAAATACTTTAGATTTTAAATTCATGGGATAAATCCATGAATAACGAGAGAAGTCATCCACAAATAAAACATATTAGAGAAAATCAGAAATTCATTTAGTAAAAGAACACAACACATCAGAGTGAATTAATTGAAAAGAAGCAGAAAAGACACACATAGAAGAAGTAAATGGTAATTATTAATGGGCATGAATAACAAGGAAAATTATGCCTAGTTTTTTAGCCAAGTACATGCAATTTATTCGTAGAAAGTAAAAAATTCAAAATAGGTGAAGATGGGTACCCTAAACATGAATGCCAACTAACGCAACATAAACCAAGGAAGGTGTTATTAATTTGATGAAAACGAAAAAAGGTGAGACCATTCTAACTCTTTCCTCGAGAAAGAATCATCTCCGTTTCCAAGTCTTGAATGAGAAAATAAGAGGGATAAAGGGCAAAAGTGGTAGTAGGAGAGGATAAAGAAGATTGACCGATATGAGTGATATTTAAACTTGTTTTGCTGAGCACACCACCAACTTGATCGAGCTCCAATATTCATTGGTGAGAGGCAAGTTGCTTACATCATGAGTGAGGTACGAATTGGCACCTAGATCCATAAGCCAAGCTTGAGAAGCAACAGGGGCAGCGGATTGAGCAGCCAAAGCAGTAAGACATTAGGTGGGCACGCGACCTTCATATGCCAAATTCATATGGTTGTAGCAGTTGATGGCAGAATGTTCAAGATTATCACAAATCTAGCATTGAACCCGAGGTGCACTAGACAAAGATAGTGAGAAACCGAAGTAATAGGAGTGGAACCAAGAATACTAGGTTGAGAAGAGGAAGTGCTGGAACAAGAACCAGTCCTGTGACCACCAAAAACGGGGGAATCGAGAGCCACGAAAACCACTGCGAAAAGAACCATGACCATCCCCGCGAGGAGAAGAGAAGGAACCATAACCAAGCGGAGTACTACAGCCACGAGTAGCAACTAAGGCAGTAGAACCAGCAGCGGACGAGAGAACTAGATGAGTGGAGACCCGATGTGCAAACAAGAGAACTAGATGAGCGGAGACTCGCCGTTCCGCACAAAGGAACAAGGCTTCAAGGTCAGAATAAGAAATGGGAGTGTCATAGGCCTGAGTGGAAATGATTGTGGTCTCAAAGGGAGCCCTAACATTTTTCATTACAACAAAAACTAAGTCACCTTCATCACTTGAAGAACCAGACGACCCAAGGTTGCCAACAATGGCATTAACCTGATCAAGATAAGCGAACATAGAAGAGTCACCGTGCATAGTACGAAGGAGTTCATTGCGAAGCTGGAGAAGCAAATTCTGATTTTGGGAGGCATAGCGCTTCTCAAGTGCACACACACGTCAAAATCCAAAAAAATTGTCTCTAAAATTTGATGACAGCAGCCACACATCAACATCCAAAACATTTGCTTTCAAAAAGACAATTTTTTAGAAGTTGATGATGTTTTCGTGTTTGTGTCTTTCAGATACATAAACGAGCACACACATCAACATCCAAACTATTGCCTCCAAAGAGGCAAGAAGAAGTTGGAACCCTAATTGAAAACTGAAAGTTAAAGAATGTGTGAAAAAATCATATTTATACAAATAATCTTCAATATCCATGTCGGTTCGATTCAAGTAGCGACGTCTAACTAAAATAATCCACGTCAGTGTGTAATAAATTGAGGTCGTCTAAATATTGATAACCACGTCATTCTTGTAAACTAAACACATCAACTTTTAAAGAAAACAACGTCGCTTATGCATAAATGACGATGTGGTGACTTATAATATCACTTCTTCAAAAGAAAACTTTTGACGTGTAGTGCCCAGAGAAATACAAAAAGAAGTCGTTCACTTTGAATTAACCATGACGATCTACTAAAACAAGGGGTCGTTGAATTTAAATAACCATGTCGGTTTCCTAAAACTAAAGGTCGTTGACTTTAGAAACACAACGACGGCTCTAGATAAACAAGCGCCGTCATAACATATAATATCAGGGCATCAAAAGTAAACTTTTGTCATTTAAAACTTAAATAACCATGTTGGTTTCGGAATTCCAAAAGTCATTTGGCTTTATTAATAACCACGTTGTTTCCTACTTAGTTTCCATCGATTTAACTACATACTAGGGCGTTTTTTAACAAAACCGTCCTATTATTGAACTCTCTGGAAAATATAAAAACTTTTTCATCACCTGACCTAAAGTTTTACGTTCTCTCTCACCGATAAAATATCTCAGTTTCCCTCTCAGTGCCCAAAAGCAGCTTCGTAATCATCATTGTCTGAATCTCGTCATCGTCGTCGTCTTCGTCTCCAAATCACCAAAGTTGATGTCGGAAGGAAACTTTCTTTGCACGCCAAAGGTATTTTCTCACTCTCTTTTTCTTTTTTCAATATCATTTGAAGTTTTTTTTTTTTTTAAAAGAACGACTCAGGTATTTGAAAATGATGAAATCTTTCACTGGTTTGAACAAAAATCACTAGTCCCTCACTCTCAGGTCATGTGAGGATGACGATTTTGTTTTGTATTTGACGTTTTTATTCACACACCACGACGGTAATTAAATTCATGCTATTTTAATAGCACAGTTGTACTTAATAACCGACGTGGTGTGAGAATAAATATGACGTTATTTAGATAAAATCGTCGTCTTATTTGAAATGAACCTGGAGAGAGAAATATGGGTGATTTTTATTTATCAACTCATAATAAGACAATGGTTGTATCTTATTTGCATCGTTTTAATTCTCTTACCACAACGTATTTGCACATCCACGTTTCTATAGATTTTCACGATGGTTTTGTTTTTTTGCCGACATCTGAACTCGATATTACGTCATTGTTTTTACTTAACCGTCGTTGTTTTGCTTGCAGTTTTTATTTCTATCCAAAAATGGTTTTGAAATCTCAAAGTAAGAACCTTGCAGTTTCAAAGGCACGAATGAGTGAAGCCAAATCTATTCATAGCAATCTCACAAAGAAGATGAGATTTACTTCAACCTCCGAGAAAGACCCAAGCTCTCCGACATTTGATGAGGAAACAAAATCGACTCGCGATATCAACACAATGAGCCTTTTTGTGAATAGAAAAATCCAAAAGATTAAGCTTGTGGTTGAGTACAATAAAAGTGGCAGACCACATGGCAAGGCTGCTATTGAGATGCAGAGTTACATTGGTGTTTTGGCAAGCACCAGAGTCCCTCTTGTGGACAAGAAATGGACTCAATTGCCCAAGGACCTAAAGGAGCAGATTTGGGAAGCTGTTCAAATGGCTTATGTTGTTGGGGAAGCGTGCAAGAAGATGGTGTTGTCGTCTGCCACCAAAAAATGGAAGGATTTCAAGTCTACCTTAACTAGGCAGTTTATCCTTCCATTGGCAAATGACAAAGAGAAGTTAAAAGAACCCCCTTAGCTTTATAACTTCATAGAGAAATCGCAATGGGATGCCTTTGTAGCTTCAAGGTTATCCCTAGATTTTGAGGCTATGCATTCTGAGCAGTCACAGAGAAGGGAAAAATGCAAGTACAACCATAGGTTGTCTAGAAAAGGGTATGTTGGTTTGGAGGACCAATTGGAAGAAACCATACCTAGTGAAAAATTGGAAAAACAAACGTCTAAAACAAAACCAATCACTACTACAATTATGTTAAACTACGACACCCAAAAGACGACAGTTTGTATAAAAACTGTCATGATGTTTTAAAAACGACGTATGTTATAAAACCGTCATTGTAAAGTACCTAATACACCCATACATTGGGTTGATTTTTAAAAGACGACTGTACCTTATTAGAACTGTCGTGTTTTTAAGAGGCGCTAAACAAATATTCACTTAAGTTCACGGGCGTGTAGCTTTTGGGAAAACCCTCTCTCTCTCTCTCTCTCTCTCTCTCTCTCTCTCTCAACTCTCTCTTACGTTTAGGGTTTATGAAGCACCATCTCCCTCGCGCCGTTCGGGCACAAAACTCGTCGAGATGACCATCTCCATCACGCCGTTCAGGTCACGGAGGTCACCATCTCCCTCACGCTCTCCATGTCACCAAGCTCTTTGAGCTTGCCATCTCCCTCATGTTACTTATGTTTCCAAATTCGTGTCTTAGAGTTCTGTCGGAGGTTTCGTTGAACATCTTCAAGGTTAGTCTCCTCATCCCCCCAACTCTCTCTCTCATTTTCTCTGATTCCCAATTCCATATAGAGAAAAAGGTATTCTAGAGTAAGGGTTTCGATTTATTTGGGTTGTGGAAATTTGTTTCGGGCCAAACGATCTTGATTTGATGTTGTGTGGTGAAGGATTTGAAAGGATTGGCGGCATAGTAACCAGAGTTGGTCTGGAGAGAGACGACATGGAATTAGTTGCTGCCCAGAGTTGGAAGGATTATGCAAAACTAATATTTTTGTAAGTTTTTAGTATTTCTTTATTGCTTCCAATCTAATATTTTTCACATACATTATCTTAGTTTCTCTCTTATTTATTTATCTATTATTTCTATATAGATGTTCATCCTACTCGTTTTCCAGAAATTAGGGTTAAATTTGAATTATGGCTGCAATAGAAGAAAAAGACTAGGTCTAACTGTCAAAATATGAGTGCCTTCAATATTAGTCAGTTTCAGTTTCAACCTCCATACCATATTTGTATAACCAATCTATGGTTTAATAGATTTGATTTCTCTAATATTTATTTCCTTGAAAAGTTCATTATTTTTTGATATATTTCTGAAAGGTTTGGGAATTTAATTTATCAAGTTAAGATGTTGATCGTCTCCAAACAAGAGGATAGAAATGGATGTCATGAAGTTGTAAGTTGTTGGTTACTGTATTATCTCCAACCTTTGTAATCTGGGTCTTACGTTTCTTAAGACTAGATTCCTCCCTTTTGGTATCCCAAAGTAGTCTTATTGGTACAAGTACTTAAATCATGTTGCTGCCTTCCTCTCTTGTGCAATATAAAGCTATGTTTAATATATTTTTCAATGTTTTTAAAGATGATGAGTGACTATAATGTGGAGACAATAAATGGAAAAAATTTCATCTTTCTTTGTCTTTTGGTAGACATTAATTGAATTTGCTCTTAGATGAATGCGTTTTGGAAACTAATGTTTCCTTTTTCTTCACTAGGCTTTTATTAGTGGCTAAGGCTCTAATGCCTATTAGCTTTCGTTTAGACATTGTTTAAAACACGTTTTGGTATAATATACTCTATGTGATGCGGTGGTTGCAGGTCTTTATGAAGGCGGGGTTTGGAAAATCCGAGTTGAGCTTCCCGTCCCGATGCATATCCATATAAATCTCCTTCTATTGGCTTCATGATCAAAATTTTCCACCCAAATGTGTTGATAAGTTGTGAGTATTCTGCACTTTGAAAAGCAAAATCACCTCTCATTACATCTGAGTAGAATTATCTTCTCTAGGATATTTTGAGTTCTAATTGTTACAAGTATCCGGCACATTGGGTCAAATAAAGGCACAAGTATTAAGTTTACTTAGAATGGTGTAATATACTGTTGATGATTATCAAATACTTTGAATAAGTTTGTGGAATTGATGATGTACTTTCTTTCCTATTTTTTTAGTAAGCAGCTGGAACTTAAGTAATTGGTTATTTGTTTTTAATTTTCTATGACCTGACTGATTTGTCTTTCCGTAATTGCAGATCTGGTTCTGTCTACTTAGATGTAATTAACCACTCATGGAGTCCAATGTTCGGTAATTACAAGTGTGTACTGTATGCTTTAACAATGTAGTGTTGGTTATAAATGTTTATAAATCATAGTGTGGAATTGGAGATGAGACTAGTGCTTAATTGAGGTTTAATTTCTTATTTCTACCTACAAGTCATTGACTTGAGATCTCTCCTCCTTTTATTATCGAATTTTTATCTGTTTTGCAAGATGAATACTTTACCGAAGCTACAATTGCTAAATATTTTGTAGAAAGAGAACATCATCACTCTCTAGTTCCCAACATTTGATTTGATGAATTCTCTTTAAACTTTAATTATATATATCAATCTCATTACTGAAAATTAATTATATCAGTGGTACACTTGAGATCAAATGTTCAAAGGATAATCAAAATTCAGGGGTTCATTGGACCATCACATCTTTGGAGAAGGTTAGACAATTTGGTCATTTAGAACTTGTTTTTATCTACATTGATAGCATAGTGCTTAGAATGAAATATATTTGGATCAGATTTGTATTTGTGGAGTTTGATGTTAATTTTGCAAGTCTCGTAGGACCTGCTATTGCTGATATTCTTACAAGGGATGGAATACAACTTGGAAAATGTGCAAGAAGGCAGAGCTAAGTCAACCCAAGAACAAATTGATGAATTTCAGATCACATTAGTAGAATTTGTTAGCTCCTTTATTTCTAATTATAGGTAGGAAGTATGAATGCAATAGAATAAAGATTGGTTGACTATGTAATAACTATTGAATCTTCAAGTTTTATGAAAGAAATAATTTTGAAGTGTATATATTCGTTAATAAAGCATTATAATTGGTTTTCTAGTTAAAAGTGTTGTATAGAATTATAAGAAACAAAAAACTATAATGTAACATCTTGGGAACTTATTGAAAAATCGCGTCTGTACATATAATCAATGACCTTTTTAACACTATGTCGTCTTCTTCATATACAATTAACGCGATTTTTAACAAAATACCGACGTCTTTACAAATAAGTGACGACGGTTTTTAACGAAATACCGACGTCTTTACCAATAAATGACGACGGCTTTAACAAGATACTGTCATCTTTACCCATAAATGACAACGGTTTTTTTTAAAACCGTGGTCTTTACCCATAAATAACGACGTTTTTTTTTATAAACCGTCGTCTTTTCCCATAAATAACGATGGTTTTTAACAAAAAAAAACTATTGTTTTTTCAAAAGAACAACGATAGTTTTACTGAAAACTGTCATCTTTACATATAATAGACAACGGGGATTTACCGTCGTGGTTTTATGCATCAAAAGATGTCGGTAGATTTCACAACGGTTGAAAAACCCAAAACACGACGGTGGATTACCGTCGTCTATTGCGATTTTTGTAGTAGTGAATGTCGTATTTTTACAAATGTCGTGGAAAGAAAAATGCAAAAGACCGTAAAAAAATAAACACTGCCATCTAAAAATGAAAACATGTCGGTTTATTAAAATTAAATTACAAGCGGCTAGTAGTAATAAACATCAACGATGGCCTACAAAATATCGCAAGTCGTATATTTCACTATACCACGACGTTGGAGTACTCCAACCGACGAATTCGTTAAACACTACTTCCATGATTAAAACCTACCGTCGTCTAAAGGCCAAAATAAAGGTAGCTCAGTTCCATTAACTGCCATGATAGATTTTCTGCACATCGATTAGTCTAAAACATATGACGTCTTAGAGAATATACACGTCAAGGAGGGTTACACAAGCGACTTTTAAAGGCCAACCACGTCAACATGTATTAGAAACCGACGTGGTAAGAAATTACAACGTCATACAATTGGATACTCGTGATATAGTGAAGGAATTAACCACGTCCATTATTTTACAACAACCGACGTTGAAAATATAATCCACGTCGTTTCTCTTCTTGTCCATGCCTTCAATATGCTTTTTAACGTCAGCTTTTAAGAACAGGAGTCCGGGGTAGGATTTGTTACGTCGGTATTTAGTAATATTGTGTTATTTTAAAATATTCAAACGTCCGCTTTGTAGAAAAAGCGTTGTCTAACTATGTCCAAGGGGCTTCTTTGAACAATTTAAACAACCATTCTCGCAAGAAACAGACGTGGAATATTTTTAACAAGGCGTTGTTCTCCTACTTGACGACGTGGATAATTATATAAACGACGGTGTTTCCACATATGTGTCGTGATTAATTAATTTTATGTCGATGCCGGTGTGATTATTGACATGTAATATACTTTAAACATCTGTTCTTTTGTGTAGGCGTCGTCTTCTATAATTTAGACGTCAATTTGTTTATTTATTTAACGTAGTATAAGTTAACCACGTCAACATGTATTAGAAACCGACGTGGTAAGGAATTACAACGTCATACAATTGGATCCTCATGAGGTAGTGAAGGAATTAACCACGTCCTTTATTTTACAAAAACCGACGTTGAAGATATAATCCACATCGTTTACTTTCCTGTCCATGCCTTCAATATACTTTTTAATGTCAGCCTTTAACAATAGTAGTCGTGGGTAGTATTTGTTACGTCGGTATTCTGTGATATTGTGTCATTTTAAATTATTCAGGACGTCCTGCTTTGTAGAAAAAGCATCGTCTAACTCTGTCCAAGGGGCTTCTTTGTATATTTTAAACGACGATTCTCGCAAGAAACAAAAGTGGAATATTTTTAAAAAGGCATTGCTCTCCTATATTTCGACATGGATAATCGTATAGGCGACGGTTTTTCCACCTGTTCATCGTGGTTAATTAATTTTATGTTGATACCTATTTGATTATTGACATGTAATATGCTTTAAACGTCTGTTTGTTTGTGTAGACGTCATCTTTTACACGTTAGACGTCGGTTGGTTTATTTATTTAACGTAGTATAAGTTAACCACGACGGTTTCTTGGTTATACAAATTTGTATACCTTCAATTAGGGATGTGGATAGTTATCTGTACGTCGGTGCCTGTATGATTATTGACATGTAATATACTTTAAACATCTGTTATTTTGTGTATACATCGTCTTTTACAAGTTAGACGTCGGTTGTTTTATTTATTTAACGTAGTATAAGTTAACCACGACGGTTTCTGTAACATCCCGGCCCTAAAAATAAGTAAAATAATTAAATTAAGAGGAAATAAATTGGAGTAAACAATAAAATAAAATGATTTGAATTAATTAAGGTTTTTGAAAATTTAAAATATTATTTAATATAAAAAGGGTCAAAAAGGTCATTTTAAGTTCGGGAAGGAATTTGAGAATTTCAATTGTACCGGTGCGTAGAGCACGTCGAAACGAGTCCGTAGACACGTAGTGGGCTCAAATCGGAGTTATAACGAGAAAAGTACGATCTAAATACTCCGAGGGGTAAACTCGTAATTTAGGAAAATCAGATTTTTATAAATCTGATTCTCCTTCTCTCTCTCCCTCACGATCTCTCCCTTCCACTCTCTCCGAAACGCCCCCCCCTTGTGAATTGCAGCAACTTCTCTCCTCCACCGCCACCACCACACGCCGCCACTTGGGGCGGCACCGGTCCCAAAGGACCACCACCCTTCCCTCTTCCAGTTCCGGTCCATCACCGACCTGATCAGCCGCCGTGGTCGCCGCGAAACAACCACGAAACAGGCGGTTTTGGACAGAAATTTCAGAAACTTTGGGTGGCTCGTTCTCCCTCGTTTCTCAACCAAATTCGACGAGTAAGGTATGAAAATCTATCTACTCTTCGTGCTCTAGCTGTCTGTTGAATTGGGTTCCTGAAATTTTGAGAATTTACAAGTCAAATTTTGAAGTTAAGGTTCAGCCGATTTTCAATTGGTATTTCCGGCCACTTCGGCCTATGTTGCACAGACACGGGAACGCGACACGGCGACATGGCGACACTGAAAATTTTAAAATAATAATTAAATCCCAATATTTCAATGTAGTATAATTCCATGAAACAAAGAACTAACAGATCTTTGCACTCGTTCTCTTGCCTCAAAAGCAGCCTCTTGCAATTAATATGCAGCTTGCTTCACGTGGCTTTTGTTCCCTTCCTTTTGACAAAAGCTGACTTTAGCCATCATTCATTCCTTTCCCCAAGTGGACGACATGCAACACAACAGAGATAATAAACAAAATAATATTTGAGCCAATATTCAACACAGGACGCTCTCCTTAAGCCTGGCCTCCATAGCTGCCTTCCCTGCTATTGACTTCTCCCTGGCCTCTCTCCACAGGAGCCCTTTCTGCCCTCTCACGAACTGCCCCTTATGCCCATTCAGGAGCTTCAAGTGTTGCTCTGTCAACAGCCATCCTATCCTTTTCTCTTTCCTGTTCTCTTTCTCTTTCTTCCTCTATCTTTTCTAAGGCAATCATTTTCGAACTCTCTTTCTCTTTTCAACCTTTCAGTTTCTTTCTCCCCATTTTTAAGGGTCTCTTTAAGATTCTTATCTTTTCTCTCTGGCGCTTGGCTTGAATTAACTTGCTGAGATGATCTCTGGCTGTTTACTTCTACCATGACTGGATAAGCTGCTTCTGTTTTCCTTTTATTTTCAACAAACTCTTTCACCAGCGTTAGGGTCCAGTTCGCTGTCTTGTTTTCTTCCCGACTTGAGGTAGCTTGGACTCCCTTCAATCATCGCTGTCTTGTTTTCTTCCCTGCCGTGTCTTGACTGTGTTCGAGCCGTGTCTTGACCGTATCAGCGGCGTGTCTTGACCGTGTCCCAGCCATTGACGGTGTCGGAGGCGTGTCCGAGACATGTCGGCGTGTTCCGAGACATGTCGGCGTGTCCGACACTCCGGCAGTTTGCCGTGTCGGTGCAACATAGCTTCCGGCAACTTTTTGGCCATAGTCCAAGAACAAAAGTGACTCCAAATTAGGGGTATTACCTAGGATAGGAGTTTGGAGCAAAAATTCTATGTTTTTCCGGTCGCGGAATCGTGTGGGCAGTCCGGCAGATGTCACATTTTATCCTAGAATGATCCTTGTGTTGTCACGAGCGCGTAGAATTTTACGGATCTCAATTCGAATAACGTTTGAACCCTAACGGATTTTACATATTGTGTGATTTCCGGGTTCGATATGTTAGAACCGTTGGATCGCTTTCCATTTAATATATGTTGATTTAGGTATTTCTATGATCGTGTAGGAATTCGCGGATCGGGAATCGGAGACCCGGATGTTCCGATTTAAATAGTTAAAGTTTGTGTTTTACGATAACCGTCCGATTGTGCGATCGTGAGTGATCCGACGTTCTGATTTGGACCAAACTTGAAGGATAGGTTTATTAAACATTGTGGAACCCTTAGGGATGTTTGGATCGTAAAACGGAGGTCATGGGGCCCGCGGCCCGATTGACCAAATTTAGAAAGTTTGACCCTCGGTTGACCGTGAGTCTTCCGAGGTAGTTTCACACCTCGAAAAGTATTAGGATGACCTTGTAAACGAGTCTTAATTGTTATTTGAATTATTTGGATTATATTGGGAGTATGAGCTTGTTTATAATATCTTATGGGATTCTTGGATATTATTTGATAATTGAAATTATGAAATGAATAATTATGGGATACTCAATTTGTAGAGATGTGAAAGTGAGTCTTGGGACTTGGTTATGATTATTAGGAAGAGAATGGGTATTGCTTTCAAATAAATGGCATGGTTTTGAGATGGAAATGTTATGCATATGAATTAAATGGTTTATTGTAATGCACTTTATATTTAATAGTCGATATTATTATTTTGTAAAGTATTTGTGATATTTGTGGATTTGATATGTTCGAGGGTCTTGGAGTTTATATATATAATATTTGAGAAAACACTATCTTAGGTACTTTCCCGGTTATGGGTTTTATGTTTCGGAATTTATTTTGCCCAGGCCCGTCCGAGTTTGTCCAGGCCCTTCGAGATTTATTTTGGAGATTTATTTTGCCCAGGCCCATCGGAGTTTGTCCAGGCCCTTCGGAGATTTATTTTTGAGATTTATTTTGCCCAGGCCCATCGGAGTTAGTCCAGGCCCTTCGAGTAGTTTGTCCAGGCCCTTCCGAGTTTGCCCAGGTCCTTCGGAGATTGATTTATTTTGCCCAGGCCCGTCGGAGTTTGTCCAGGCCCTTCGGATGTCTTCTTAATACGATGCCTTGGGAAGAAATTGATAATGTTTCAATGTGTTTTTGTCGGATTGGGAATTGTGATAGATCTGAAATGTATAGTTGGTTATGTTGTAAATATTGGTTTATTACCGGAGTTGTGACCGTTGACGATGAGAACTACGTGTGGCTTGATCCCTTGTCCAAGGGTACGTAGGCAGCCTGGGGTCTCACCAGGTGCATCCGCGAAGTATTAATGTGTTTAAAAGGTTTGTTCGATTCTGCGTATGTGATTGGATTCTTGATGTGGTTCGATGTGATTGTTGGATTTGAATCCGTTTCAATGATTTCTGTGGTGTTTGTAAAGTTGTTTGAAGACTTTAAGTACATGGTTTATGTAGTAATTGACTCGAGAATATTGTTGGTTCTATTCCGAATTATCGGAAGGCCGGAGGCCGATTATATGAATCGCATGAAATTATATTGTGCGTGCTGCCTGTTGGGGTATTAAAATGTGAATTTTGTGCAGGTTAAAATTTGGGAAATGTTCAATTTACAGGGGAGACTCTGCGAAATTTCGGTAGGAAGTCTCGTGCCCTTAATCCTTTTTGGGAAAAGAGGTTATAGTTTCAGTGAGTGGGCCCGATATCGGGTGATGTCGGGAATTCCACAGGATTCGTCTCGAGTTCCAAGGAATTTGGGGCGGGTCTTGTCAGCTTCTAGGTTATACAAGTATGTATTCCTTCAAATAGGGACGTGGATAATTATCTCTACGGCGGTGCTTGTTTTGGTCTTGACATGTAACACTCTTTAGACGTCTGCATTTTAATAAAACCGTCGTCTAATGTTGTCGAAGGTTTCATTTTACATTATATAAATTGTTATTAGACGTCGGTTTTGTAATATTGTTTGATGTTGAATGTTTTAACGACGTCGGTTATTAGCCGTTGTTGTTTTATATATAAAAGATGGCGGTCGATTTCACGACGGTTTGAAAACCTTCTAGACGATGGTGGATTCCCGTCGTCTATTTCGATTTTTGTAGTAGTGAGACAGATTTGAGAAACCCTATCTTTAAGATTGGATTAAGGTTTCCAATTGTCCAAGTATTTAGAAAAGCTATGAGGAACTATCAATCCTTAATAGGAGGAAGATTAGATTCAGGAAGAATGATGCAGATAAAGTGAGGGCAGTTTGTAAAGGGGTGGAAAAAGGACATTGCCCATGGGTATACTATGCCTCAGCTGTAAATGGAATTACTATGGTTCAAATTAAAACTTATCATGATGAACATATATGTGGGACTCTTGAGAGGAATGTGCATGCTAACTCAAAATGATTAGCATAAAGGTATTCTATGTAGTTGTCAAGACTTCACAATTGGGATGTAGGATCTTTTAAAGACCAAGTAAATGAAGACGTCTGTGATTGCATCTAAATCACAAATTTACAGAGCAAAACATAAGGCATGTACCATAAATGAAGGTACCTATACAATACAGTTTGAGTCACTTTAGGACTACGCTAATGAGTTGAGGAAGACAAATGAAGGAAGCATAATTATAATCAAGTCTGAATTGGATGGTGAAAGGCCATGATTTCAAAGGATCTACATTTGTCTAGAGACTACAAAGAAGGGGTTTCTTGAGGGTTGTAGACTTGTGATAGGGTTTGATGCATGTCACATAAAATGACCTCACCCTGGCCAATTACTCAATGCGGTTGGTGTTGATCCCAACAATAGGATGTACCCTATTGCATATGCAGTGGAAGACGTTGAGAATTATGACACATGGAGGTGGTTTATGGAGCTTTTGGCAGAGGATTTGTCTATTCAAAATAGCAACTTTTATGTTTTCATTACTAATAGGCAGAAGGGACTCATTGATGCGATAGTTGACATGTTTCCAAATTCTAAGCATAGGTACCATCTTAAACATCTTCACTCTAACTTTTTGCTTGCTGGGCATAAAGGACTTGTGCTCAAACATCACATGGAGGCTATTGCAAGAAACACAACAATTCCTTGGTATCAAGCTGAGATGAAAAAGCTACAACATGTGTCAGGTGCTGCATTTGATTGGCTTGCGAAGTGAGATCCACAAGCATGGTGTAGATCTCATTTCAAAACTACCTCCAAATGTGATATCTTGCTGAATAACATGTGTGAGGCATTCAATAGTGCAATTGTTGATGCAAGAGACAAGCCGATTTTGACATGTCTTGAGAAGATATGGTACTATATCATGTTATTAATGGTAAGTAGAAGAGCAACTTTTTAGAAATTGCACCATGATGTAGGACCACGAATTTTCAGGATAGTTGAGAAGTGTAAGAAGGAATCAGCCTTGTGCATTTCAAAGCTTGCTGGGGAACAAAGATATGAAGTTAAAAACTTCGGTGGAACTTAAGTGGTGGTTGATTTGAGAAGAAGCACTTGTTTATGCAAACAATGGAATATCACTTGGATCCCTTGTAAGTATGCTTATGCTGTAATTAGGCAATTGAATAGAGATCACCTTGCCTATGTGAATGATTGTTACAAGAATGAGGCCTTTATTAGAGCATATGTAGAAATGGTGCATCCCATGGCAAGCCATTTGTGGCCTAAGTGTAACTTGGCACCTTTGCTGCCACCTAAGTACCACAATTAGCCTGGGAGGCCAAGGAAAAAGAGGATCATGTCAGGAGTCGAACCACCCCTAACCTCTAATTCTAATGCAACAAAAATACCAAGGTATAATATGGAAATCAAGTGTTCAACATGCATCCAAGCTAGACATAATAGGAGGAGATGTCCCAAGGTAAAGGAAGGGCAATTTGGTAGTCAGGTATTTCTCACCTATGCTTATATTCATGACGTGCAATATATATATATATATATGTTGGTCAGGTCTTTTCGGAAAAAAAAGAAAAAAAAGCACATCACATCAAAGGACTACACAAGACAATCAAAAGGAAAGGAACTTGTAAGCATTTATTTGTGTGAATGCTTGTTTCTAAAACTTCCTACGTGAATGCTTGTTTCTAAAACTGCCTATGTCAATGCTTGTTTCAGATCATAAAAAACTCCCAAAAGAAGACCATATCTTAGCCTATGCCTCAGCCTATGTTTGATTCTCAACAAGCTTCTCAGTCTCAGCAAGCTTCACAGTCTCAGGCAACTAAACCACCACCTGATCCTCAAGAGAAAGAGGTTTAAGTCACCAGCAAAAAGGAAGGCTTTTTTTTGGAAAGGAAGAAAATGTTGGACAAATATCAAGTGTGGAGATACTGAGACAGTTGGGAATAGAAGGAATGAAATTGGCATGTATTTTGAACACTGTTTGAACTTGTATTTTTAAGTTAATTTGGGATTGCAATGTTGCCTAGAAGTGGCATTGTCTTTTGGTTGCCTAGATTTGGCATTGTCTTTTAGTTGCCCAGAATTGGCATTCTAATGTTGATATTTTGTTGAACTGGAATTGCCATTGCCAATGTTGATATGAAGTATGTATTTTAAACTAGATCAATGGTGTTAATTATGAATGCTTTGAACTAGCAATGTTTATGTCAATGGTTTTTTTAACTCTTAACTGTATGATGTGAATGCTTGTTATGATTATAACTACCAATGTTGAATGCTTTTAGGTATGAATTATTTGAGCTCTAAGTAGAAATGTTTTTTTTCTCAAACTTCATCAACTTCATTAGTTGGGGTAAAAAAATCAACTTCATTACTTCAACTGTACATTGCGTCTATTTTACATAACATTGCCCTAGTCTACTTTACATGCCTCAGCTTGAGGACTTCACAAAAACCACAACCACCCATAAAATAAAAAGAGCAACCCAGAGCTTCTTTCCTCTTGCTTGCATACGCTCAATATCCTGCTCCAATTATCTCATTCTCCTCAAAAGCCAAGCCATCACACCTTTCTCATGTGGAGGCATCTCATCATCAACCAACAGAAAAATCTACAGACATTATTTCTTCGCTGCAAAGACAAACCAAATTTCATAAATTTCAAACATTAGAAGCAAAAATGCAGCACCATCACACCATCACTTACCCCCGATTTTGGACAAGCATGGAACCTCCTCATTGGGTTCGATTTAGTCTATAAGGTTTGAAGCTTGAGCCACTTTCCCAGAAGACAGCAACAAGGTGCTACAACGTGGGCCTCTTCTCCAAATGGAGGTCTAGGTCTCGTCTTCAGTTTCAGTCTGCAAAAAGGAAAGAGGAAGAAGGTTTGAGCTATGAAGGAATGAGGAGGAAGGAAGGAATAAATCTGAAGAAGAAAAAAAAAAGCTTCACATAATCGTTTATTGAACATCAATGGCAGGAATCAACGGGAATTGGGGATGACATGGGCGGCCAAAAGTGAGAGACGAAGGGTTAGGGCTTAGGCGAGGACCACTTCACCACATTAGCCAGCCGTTTGCTGAGAAATAAGGGCACGTGCAGTGCAGGGGCGGAGCCACACTTGGACCAATGTGGTCACGGCCCCCACTCAATTTTTTAATATTTTAAAAGTAATATACTGTTGTGTATTTGTATATGTATATTATTTCAATTACTTTACATTTTGATATGTATGATATGAATGCATAAAGGTACAATGAGGTGCTTTAAAGTGCCCATTTGCTGATGTGTAAAGAATAAAAGCCGCCAAAAATTATCTTGAGAAAATGATTATTCCGAAAAATCATTTTTCATACTTAGTCAATATTTTTACATAAAATATTTTTTCATGTATGATATGAATGCATGAAGGGCCCTAAGGTTTTTTTTAGTTTGTGAAATATTGATTTTTTCTTCTTCTTTCTATTGGGTTTAATGGGGGAAAAGCTTTAAAGATATTTGCTAAATCGCTACTATTTGTCTATCTCTTGCAATTTTTCTTGCTCAGAATGTATTTTTCTATCCCTTTGTTGAGGACAATTATGATTGCAACCAATGAGCAAAATAATTCTTGACATATGTGATATATATTATTTTTCATATGTATTGTGAGTTCCAATTTTTTATTCTTTATAATTTGTAAGAGGCCCCAACACATATGAAATCCTGCTTCGCCACTTGGGCACGTGGATGAAATTCTCATTACGCCCATGCCACGTCATAAAAAATAACGGAACTTAGAACGAAGTTGACATCATGGGGCAAAGTGGGTCACCAAAACATGGTCAAGAGGGGTAAGTGGGCCACTTTAAATTTGGGGGGGAATGTGAGATTTAACCATAGTTTCATGGTGCATTTGTGTAAATAAGCCTAGAAAATAATATGTCAGTTAATTTATGGGTAGAGAATAGTTTATAAAAAAATGATAAATTTATAACAAGGTAGTCAACTTTCCTTGACTACATTTGGAAAAAAATAAAAAATGAAAAACAACTTTCTTGGACTACATACTGCCCATAAATTAATATCTTGTCCAAAAAAACCCCTGGGCTACAGCTCACCTTTACCCCTAATGTAGTTTTGCTATTGGTCTCTTATAGCGCAAGTTATTTCATTTTCATTCAAGTAACGTTTTAAATTATTAGTAGTGGCACGCTTGCAATTTCATTTAATCTCAAGCTTATTTCATAAGCTTGGATATATTAGGATAAACAATTTCGTTTAATTCTAGAACTAATATAATATAAAGAATTTGTAGCTCAAGTAGTTAAAATCATTTGCTCTTAGTCGAGGTACTAGATTCAGTTTCTAGCCCCCAAATATCGTTTGTTATCAAAGAAAAAAAAGTAATCAAACAAACTTTTGTTGATTTTTATGTATTGATAAAAGAAAAGAAACCCCTATAAAAGGAAAGACAAATGACTTTTGTCGCATGCTTTACAACCCGATCGATTTAATTGTGGCCGCGTATCTATCTATCATGTTCAAGTCCCTGCATGTTCACCACGTCATCGTTGGGAGTCGGCGGTGGCACGGTGCGTTCAACTTTCTTTGGCATATAAATAAAACTGGATATTATGATTTGCAAAATATATTGAGACTCATAATTCATAAGATAAACAAAGGAGAATTAATCAGATAGATAGATATGCAATCTGCAAAGGAGAAACTCAGCAATATGGCCTGTGCTGCCAAAGAGCACGTAAACATTCACAAAGCCAAAGCTGAAGAAAAGGTCTTCAAATTTATTGTTTTGCATCCTTTTTTTAAAAAATTACACTAAGTAAGCCATGCAGCAAAGATTTACGGATGCACATATAGGGTTTAGGGCAAAATTTAGTTGGATATGGTGTTTCACTTCTTGATCAGGTACTAAGTTAGAATTTTATTTCTCTGTTGATATTAGCCGTTTAATCAAAAATACGTAACGTATTAAAATTGTAGGTGGAGAAGGCGACAGCGAAAACAGAAGAACAAATTAGGGAAATAGCTAGCGATGTAAGAAAAGCGAAAGAAGCAAAAGCAAAGATGGAGCTACATGAAGCGAAAGCTGAGCACGCAGCTAAAAAATTGACTGCTAGTGCTAAGAAATCCCATGTCATCCATGGACAGAATGATCCTGCGGTTGGTGACCGTCATGATCATGATCGTGACGGGGCTCGTCTTCATAAGACCACAGTTCCAGTGTATCCCCTTGGAGGTTACGGCACCCACATTCCCCTTGCAATAATAATGCTTGGCTCTGTGGAAAAAAGGACCAAAGTGTACGTTTAGGTGTAGCTTTTGTGAGTTGCTTTTTGTTGAACATGTCAAGTTGCTTGCTGTTTTGTTAAGGGAGAGAAGTTTGCTTTTGTGTTGCTGATGAATCTCATATGCAAATGGTCATATTCTAATTTCTATTCCAATTCTTCACATGCCACATATCCATCAAATTGCCGAGTAATAAAGTTTTCTTTGGGGGTTCATTTTTTTTAAGACCTCAATAAAAGAGGACCGATTATATTAAACTTACGCACTATACGATAGCTAAAAATCAAACCTAGGATCTCTATTAATAATTAATGTAATAATCAGGAATTATTATAGGTTATCACCACTATAGGAACTGGAGTAGCAGCACCAACAAAACCATTTAAACCTTAGTTCAATTTTTTTAATATAAAAAGGCGATAAAAATTTATTAGATCAATAGTAAAGTACAAAGTACACAAACGGTAAATGAAGCTATCCTAATAACAATATGGTAGACATGTTTTGTAACTTTTGAAAAGAAAGGCCTCTTTTGAGAACAAAAAAAAAGTAAAATATAATTGAAAATCGATCTAAAACCAGTTGTAAGGGTTGACAATGCAATAAAAATAATATAAGGGGTTGACAACACAATTACTATATATGCATGCACTTTGGTTGTCTGTATGGGGCAAGGAGAGAAGTGCTACACATGCAATTTTTAAATTGAATTTAAATCAGGTCGGTAAAATTGATTGCACCAATTTCAAAGTGATGCAACGTGAAGAACAAGGGGCAATATTGTCAGCTCGTGATTATAATATTTAATATACTCTTTAAAGCCAAATGAGTCGATATATCACAAGAGACTTGGTTGATATAAACGGCACTTCATATATATAAAGGGAAGAGACTTCTCCACAGGTAAGTTCTAATCAATCAAAAAGACACGAGACAAAAAAGCTGGTTGAATTGTTTACTTCTGGAGAAGCAAACTATGGCTGAAGCTGTTGTTGCCTTTGTCAGCGAAAGGCTTGCAGACTTCATCGTTCAGCAAGTAAGCTTCTTGAAGGGAGTCGGCGATCAAGTCAAACATGCACAAACTAAGCTGCAATTGATGCAGTGCTACTTGAAAGATGCAGATGAAAGACAAGGAGACAACGAAGTCATACGTTTTTGTATCGCAAATATTAGAGATGCTGCCTATGATTTGGAGGATGTCGTTGAAACTTTTGCCTTGAAGGTGGCTTCCCAGAGGAGAGGAAGCATGAAGATTGTTCTAAAACGGATCTCTGGGCGCATCATGAAAGAAGGAGTTTTTCTTTACAAGATTGGTTCTGAAATTGATAAGATTACCGGACGAATTTCTGAATTGAGGGATACTTTGCATAATTATAAGATTCAGCCAATAACTTGGAATGGAGGTACCACTTCTTCTTCTTCTTTTGAAAGGCAACAAGATCAGAGGCTAACTTATCCTCATGTTGTTGAACGCGATGTTGTTGGATTGGAGGACGACGTAAAGATGTTGGCCATGCAGTTGCTGAAAGAAGAAAAATGCTATGAAGTTGTCTCTATTTGGGGCATGGCCGGCTCGGGGAAGACAACTATTGCAAAACAAGTTTATCATCATGATGAAGTCAGGCGTCACTTTGATTGTTTTGCTTGGGTGTGTATATCCCAACGATGTCAAGGAAGAGATATTTTGGAACAAATTTTAATAAAGCTAACTTCTGATACCAAAGAGCAAAGGAAAGAAATTGGACAAATGAAGAAGGATGAAATAGCAGAGAAGCTTTGTACTATCTTTCGAGAAAGGAAGTGTATGGTGGTGCTTGATGATATTTGGACCTGTGAGGCGTGGAACTCTTTAAAAGTTGGATTTCCAATTAAAGAAGAAACAAAGAGTCGAATGCTACTCACCACTCGCAACAAAGTAGTAGCTTCACATGCAGATGAAAATGGTTTACTCCACCAACCTCGTCCACTAGATGATGATGAAAGCTGGGAACTATTTGAGAAGATAGCAATCTCTGGAAGTTATCATACAAGTAATTTTCACTCAACTCTACTATTTTGCTTCTCTTACTTTTCAATTAAATATGACAGAAATATCACATCACATTTGGCAGACAGGTGATGATTCTTGCAATGTTAATTACATGGATAAGAGGCATGAGAAACTCAAGTTCTGGATTAAACATCATTCAATCAAGGGACATTGATAGCATTGTTTTTATAATGCACATTTGCTAATATGAGAAACGAAGTTAATTTGGTTTTTTTAATCCTATTGTTTCACAGACTCTGAAACCAATGCAAAGAAGGAACTAGGAAGGAAGATGCTTCAACATTGTGCAGGTTTGCCATTAGCCACATCTCTGTGCTTGCAGGACTTCTTGCTAGAAAAGGCACAGTTGGTGAGTGGGAGACTGTGTATAATAAGGTTAATGTAATTATAAGGAGAGGCACAGACCAAGAATATAGAGGTGAAGAATACGAAGGTACATTATGGGTTTTGGCATTAAGTTATGATAACTTACCATATCGCATAAAACCATGTTTTCTCTATTTAAGCCAATTTCCTGAAGATTACGAGATTCCAGTGAAGAGATTGACTCAGTTATGGATAGCAGAAGGCTTTATATCATCAGCCTCATCGGAAACGATGGAAGATGTAGCATATAACTGCTTAAGTGAGTTGGTGGAAAGGTGTATGGTCCAAGTTGGAAAAACTGGCTCAACTAAAAAGGCTAAAACTTGTCGCCTCCATGATCTTATGCAAGACTTGTGTGTGTTAAAGGCAAAAGAGGAAAACTTTCTTATTAATGTTCCTTTTTCTACATCCATTGCAACCAGCACAACGCCAACTGGTAACCCCAGAAGACTCGCCATCCATGTTGATAGAGGATCTTCTGAATCAGCTCCCAGAAGGCACGAAAGAGGTGACCACCTAAGGTCTCTCTTATACTTTGTCCCAAGATACTTTTTCCACTGCAATAAGGAATTAATACGATCAATGTTCAAGGACTTCAAATTTCTTAGGGTTTTGAAGTTGGAAGACATACTTGGTGTAGAATTACCGAGTTCTATAGGGAATCTACTCCACTTAAGGTTTTTAAGTCTGAAAAATAGCAATATGAAAAGGTTGCCATCGTCTGTATCTAAGTTAATATATTTGCAAACTCTGGATTTGCGTTGGGATCACTGGGCAGAGGTTGAAATCCCGAATGTACAACTGAGACATCTGTATTTGCCCTCTAAACACAGATTAAGTGTGAAACTGTCTTTGGCAACTCTTCTAAATTTGTAGACGTTAGTCAATATATCAAGTGGCGGTTGTGATCTGAATGGTCTTGCTCATTTAACATCTCTGAGAAAACTGTTTGTTAAAGTACGGCGGGACTCAGTAAATCTGGAGGAAATCTTGACATGCACAAGTATCATACTTAACCGTCTTCAGTCTCTATCTGTGTACTCTAACGATGACACAAAGGTTCCACTAACGATACTGTTAAGTTGTCGCGATATTTACAAGCTACAACTGCATGCTCCAATCATTGAGTTACCAGAAAAGCTCCATAACTATCCAAACCTCACCAAGATAACACTGCGTGGAGCTCATCTCAAGCAAGACGATATTGAAATACTAGAGAAGTTGCGAAGCTTGAGAATGCTTTTCCTTGATAACTTTGGTACTTTGGGAACTTTCCCAGACACGCTTGTTTGCTCAGCAGGAGGCTTTTGTTATCTCGAATTTCTTTCCCTTTGTGGGTTGTCTGGTTTGAAGGAGTGGAGGGTGGAGAATGGAGCCTTGCCTAGCCTATGCAGATTGTACATTGATGATTGCTCATTGTTAGAGGCAATTCCAGAAGGGCTTCAATATGTTACTGCACTTAAGGAATTAGCCATCGGATGGATGCCTGATACATTTTGTAGTAGGCTTCGTGAAGGAGGAGTGGATTTCTACAAAGTCCAACATGTGCCTACTGTTAAATTTTCATAGCTTAATTGACTGAGTATTTATTTGTATTGCCCGTTTTACTTGCAAATTTTTCTTTTAATTTCTTATGTAATTTAATCTGAGCTTTACTTGTAAGTTAAATCGAAGACATACCTTTTCTTCTTTATTTTTTTATTTTTTTATTTTTTATGGAGAAAAAAGAACAATCCCAAGCGGAAACCACGAGGGCACGCATGACCAAATAAATCAAAATAAAAAGGGAAAGAGCAATTCAGAGGCAGACCATGCTCCCACACACGGGAAGTGGATAGGTCATGGCCTAAGTCAGCGACAACATCTGCCGTAAAATTGGTTTCTCGAAAGACATGAATAAACAAAGTTTCTTCGCAAGACAAAGCCAGCAGCCAAATATCTTGTACTACCAATAAAATACTCCAAGGAATACAGACCTTCTTGTTGATGCAATCAATAACCAGTTTAGAGTCCCCTTCCACACAAATCTTTCACCACCCATCATGAATTGCATGGGCAAGGCAGTCACGCAAGGCAAGAAACTCCGCAACTATTATCGAAACTTGACCAGCATTTCTAGCACCTGCCAGTAACACATGCCCATTCCAATCCCGAATAATAAAACCAGTAGCAGCCTTATTATTGCGAACAGAAGCATCAAAATTCATTTTGACCCAATCCATGAGAGGCGGGACCCATTTAATGTTCTTCACATTCTGCATCCTAGAGGAGGACCTGAAATTAAGTTTCCAATAGTACATACCAATTTGACCAGCAACATTTAGGACCCTCACGGGATGTGGAGAAACGTCTTGGAAAACACATTTGTTATGAGCATCCCAAATTTTCCAGCAAATCAGTAAGGCAAGAGTGTCCGAGCCATCATCAGTGGATTTACTAGAAAGGGGTAGATAACCTAGATACAACATCAAAATCAGGCGGAATAGAAACTGGGAGGAGTGAGGCACATCTCCAAATGCTTGTAGCAAAAAGGCACTTCAAAAATAGATGATTGATAGTTTCACTTTGATTTTTGCACAAAGGACACTCAGGGTTAACATGAGGAAGTAACCTGTGCAAATGACTTCTCACTTGGAGTCTCTTTCTGATAAATAACTAGTAAAAAAGCTTCACCTTAGGAGGCATGGTGATCCTCCACATTTTCTTCAGGAGATCTGCTTTATGGTGGATAATTTCATCTTGCAACTGGACATAGTAAGCACTTTTAATAGTAAACTTTCCATTGTGTGATTTTTTGCCCTGAGACTTTAGAGAAATTTTCAAGAAGCTTGCTAATGTTATTAGAAGCCTTCGAAGTAGCTCTCGCAAACAGAGGACAGTAATCTGCAAAAAGAAGGTTAGAAATTGGAAATCCACCAAGAGAAGAAAGATGACCCACATGGGTCTTGAAAGACATATATAGCCATGAGATTAAAGGGTCTAATAAAGGGTTCCATACATAAGATAAAGCATCTCCTTGCCTAATACTGCGAGAAGCTTTAAAATGACCATGAGAAGTGCCATTAATCATAATCAAGAAAGAAGAGCTAAAATATAAATGTGATTTGAATACTTTAGGTTAATTGTATTCTTTTCCATAAAGAGGTATATATAGGAGTTTATAAGGGTGCTTTACAAAGAAATAGATACAATAATTAATTAGGAGAATATCTCCCAATTATACAAGGATATGTCAACTATATAAAATAAGGAAGTAAATCCCCTAATTAATCAAAGAAATAAATCTCCTTAATTAATTAGGACAGCGCACGAAGTGCTAGTAATGCAATTCATAATTCTATCACACCAAGCATTATTGAAACCATAATGAGTAAGGCAACATCTATTATAACCCCAATCAAGCAGCTTATAAGCCTTTTCTAAATCAAGCTTAATAGCCATAGCTCCTCGAGAGCCCTTCTTCCTTTTAAAGTCATGAAAAAACTCATGAGCAATGAGAATATTGTCAAATATTGATCTAGGGGGAGCAAAGGGTCCTTGATTCTTAGAAATGCTTTTGAGAGAAAAGGTCTCAACCTATTGATTAGGTTTTTTGTAATTAGTTTGTAAGAAACATTACATATATAGGAAGAATTGATCAACAGACTCAGGAACATTAACCTTAGGAATCAAAGCTAAATTAGTATGGTTCACATCTTGCAGAGAGACATTATTGACCAAGAAATCATTAACTAAAGTTCAGGAACGGCTTGGTTTTATCCCAGAATTTATGGTAAAAGATAGCATGTAAACCATCTGGGCCAGGAGCTTTCAGAGCTCCAATGCCCCTAATAGCTAGATCAAGCTCCACATCAGAGACTGGAGCTAAGAGGTTAGTATTATCCTCTAGAGAGACACAAGGCTCAATAATTTTAACAAGGTCCACATCAAGACTTTGATTGGGAGTGGACTCGACAGTGAACCTATGTTTAAAAGCACAAATGAAGGTAGGAGGAATGTCATCTCCTTCCACCCACACACCACCAGAATCCCTAATTCTCAAAATTTGGTTTCTTTTCCTACGTATAAGAGTTTGAGTATAGAAATATTTAGTTTTTTTATCTCCAAGTTGAAGCCAATTAGCTCGTAAAGGAAGGTATAGTAATATATTTTGTACTAGGAAATAAAACTGACTATAGACATATATGTGTTTGGCCAGCAAAGGGCATGTGTCTACACTTTGTACTACAATCATGCTCCTTATTTTTTAGTTAAAATTTAGTTAAGAACACTAGAAAGCTCCTACTTTAGGAATTATAAATATTGAGGGAGCGGGGAATCATAAGTACATGGATAAATGGTCTTAACTACTTGAGCTACAAGCCCCTTGCTCATTAAACAAATGTTACAATATTTATTAAAGGAAAGCATCATTTAATTATAGGGAGTCACTAGGACTCTTTTTTCTCTCCTCATATTTAGAAGCTCCTAAATGTCTCCCTATTTTAAGAGGTGGATAGGGGAGCATTATTGGGTTTATATTTGTTCAATTCCTCTCTTAATTTTGTCTGACGATGTGATTTATGGCCCGTTATTTCTCTTAGACACTCATTTTCTACATGCTCAGGCTAGTGTGACACCATCCTTCACCTGGCAATCTATTTTATGGGGTCGGGACCTACTCTCTCGTGCCCTCCGCTGGTGCACTGGGGATGGACGATTAGTTAAAATTTATGGAGATCTTTGGGTCCCTCACCATCTTAATTTCACGGTTCAATCTATCCCCCACCTCTCTATAGATTCTAGAGTTAGTGATCTTATTACCTCCAGCGAACGCTGGAATGTTTCTGAAATTTATCATGTCTTTACTTTTCCCTAAGCGGAGCTCATTCTCTCTATCCCATTGATGTGTGACAATGGCAATTGCCATATTTGGAATTTAATTCGCAACAATCGCTATACGGTAAAGAGGGGTTATTAGACTGCTTTGGAATTCCAAAAACATGAGGCTTCTTTTGCTATCTTGGGGTCTTTATCTTCTCCCTTTTAGAAACTGTGGAAGCACCTTTGGAAATTAAAATTCCCTCCAAAAGTTCAACATTTCTTATGGCGTGGCCCAAAATATTCTCCCTACCCAAGATGTACTTTATCGACACAAAATTACTCAAGATGCTGTTTGTTTTTGCTGCCATGGGTCGATTGAAACAACTCTCCACGCTCTCCATGAGTGCACGGCTAGTTCTTTGGTATGGGAAAATTTGGGTTGGTCCTCCTCTCTTGCTACATTACCTGGTCACGATGCCTCAAGCTGGCTATTGGCAGCCTGGGATGTTCTCCTAGTACCCAACATTCTCTGCTGTGTTGGTTCTTTAGTCTCTCTGGAATGCTCGTAATTCTGTCTTATTTGATTCTATTGTTTTGCCCCTGAACAAATTGTTTTTGTGCAAAGAACTATGATGACGAGTTTCAAAGATTCTACTTCTTTCTTCATCGTTGAAGGTCTTCTTTGCTAGTTCCCGAGAAACAGTGGCAAGCTACTCCTTCGGGTTCTTTTAAACTCAATGTTGACGGTGCACTTAGTTTGAATTATGGCATGCATGGCGTTGGAGCAGTGATAAGGGACTCATATGGTCATCTCTAGGCCGCGGTGGTAATGCGTGCTCCTAACCTTAATATCGGTACTGGTTACTGAATTTTATGCTCTAAAAATTGGAATATCATTTGCGGTGGATGCTTCCTTTTCTCCACTCCTAGTTGAGTATGATTCCTTAAGTGTTATCCAATTGCTTCATAAAGAGGAGGCCTACTACGCAACGGAATGAGTTCTTGTTCATGACGTCTCTGGCTCCTTGCTTCATTGTCGTCCCTCTCTGTCGTTTTGTTCCCCGCACTGCTAATGGAGTTGCAAATCGTCTCATGCGTTCCAGCCTTGGCCAAGAGGATTTTATCCTTTTGGTTTACTGATCCACCACTTTAGTTACAAGATTGTTTGTATGAGGACTCTTCTGCGAATCGTGATGTTTGACTCTTTTGCAGTCCCTGGTATGTGTGATACTCTTTCCTCCTCTGGGGTTTTATCCCATCGAGTTTTCTCCAAAGAAGTTTTAACGAGGCCGCCTAATACATGTTGTCCCAATTGTACTGATTTGGTTATCTAATGATATGTCCACTTTTCTCAACAAAAACAAAAAAAGTTGCCCATTTGAAGATGCGCATGTGTACTTTAAAAAGTTATTAAGGATCTATGTGCAAGCTCCAAACCTTTTGTTTCTAACGTGGCAGCATATGAAAGGAAGGACCTGCATGCTCGCCACGTGTCGATCATCTGGCCGTATCCCAGGGATACCGATGTATAAAATTCATTTGCCTTGTTGGAGAGTTCTGAGCTTTGTATCCACGTCAAACTTGTTGTGAAAGTGGAACAAAACTTTCACTCTCTCCCCCTAATGATCTTGTTGTTGATGAACTTTGTGACACACACAATTATGGATGAATCACACACACACACTTGAGAAACCAACCAAGCACAAAGTGACACAAGTATTTTAGAGGTTCAGCAATTGCCTACATCCTCTTGGTGATCCCTTTGAAAATTCACTAATGAAAGAATAAGTTACAACTTTGGTTTACAAAGAAACCCCCTTAGAACTCTTATTCTCTCTCACCCTTACTCAACACTTTGATGCACTTGTGAACACTCTCTCACACTTGGTGTTTCCCTCCTTGGTGTCTAGACTTTCAAGACCCAACTCAGCTCCTAACTTGAACTGATTGCCCCCTCTCTTCCCTCCCTTGGTGAGTTTAACCTCTTGTGGACATACTAGCTCCCAGCTACTTGACCACCCATTGAGATAAACCACACAATTGTTGTCTTGCTTCCTTTTCCCTTTAATACACAAGCCTTTGGACCTAGGAGAAAGCTCCATCCTTTTCTCCCAGGTTCTCCCTTTGGTTTCCAGACTTGGACCACAACTTAGGCAGAACAAAGGCTAGTCATTAGTGGCTGCATGTTCAGCCACCCTATTTAGAGCTATAGGGTAGGTACTCCTTGAAGCAAGTCAACCAACATCATTCAATGGTGTTCCAGCTTTTCCAGCACCTTG
The DNA here is from genome assembly GCA_018703695.1 of Prunus fruticosa. Classification (NCBI taxonomy): domain Eukaryota; kingdom Viridiplantae; phylum Streptophyta; class Magnoliopsida; order Rosales; family Rosaceae; genus Prunus; species Prunus fruticosa. The sequence continues at coordinate 13,085,835 of CM031921.1, read as the reverse complement.
CTAGACTTTCTAGAACTAATAAAACACCTAGAGGCCCAAGGGATTAGGTAGGGAACAAACACATGTAAAGACACCTTGAAAAAACGCGTGGAAAATCGAAACAGCATTTCTGCGACCGGTCGCACGTTCCTGCGACCGGTGGCTCTGCAATCTGCCTGAAGCGACCGGTCGCAACTACCCGCGACCGGTTCGCCTGCTGCGATTTCCAATTTCTTCTTCAGACCTTCAATCTGCTTCAAAATGACCGGTCGCTTTTCCCTTGCGACCGGTCGCCTCCTCCTTCACTTGTGCATTAATTTTTAGCCAATTTTACAACAAAACTCAAATCCTTAGTTTTTTTCTTCTTCTTCAGCTTTTTACTCCCTACATACCAGTCCTTGTCTTCTTGGAAATCAAGATTCAATTAGGCTTGTTAAAGTTTTAAGTTTCATAACAAACAACGGAAATTGCTTTTATGGTTTCTTTGCGCAGGACAAATCAAGAGAGAAATGCAGTACGCAAAGGAGAAGTTGAGCCACATGGCCAGTTCAGCCAAGGAGCACGTAAATATTTACAAAGCCAAAGTAGAAGAAAAGGTACACTTTGCATGCATGTTTACTTTTAAAAACTGTGTTTTTGTTCGTAGGATGAGATCAAAGAGTGATGGGTTATATTTGTTTCAGTTAGAGGCAGTAGCGGCAAGGACGAAGGAGGAGAAAAAGATGGCTAAAGAGCGGAGGAAGGTTAAGGAAGCTAGAGCAAAGATGGAGCTGCATAAAGCCAAAGCCAGGCGTGCGGAGAAGAAATTGAGCTCCAAGCAACCCCATGTTCATGGCGGTGGCCGCCACTACCACCACCAACGGCTTTCTGCCGGCACTCGCCATATGCATGGTCACCAGCATCTGGGAACTGCTGAGTATCCCATGGCTGGAACACACTAATTTCCATCTACAAATGCACATGTGTATATTGAAATAAAAGTGCTGTTTTATAACAAAGTGGTAGGGTTTCTTTCTCTAGTTTTATGCATCCCTACTAATTTTGTTGAATAATACTCCCACGTACAATACAAAATCACTTCGGTTTATGTCTGAATATTCACTACCCACTAGCTGAAATCTTCTAGCACAGTAAAAGAATCATTACCGGTGCAGTGCTTTTACCGGTTGATCTCACCGGTAAAATGCACCCATCTCCAGTACATCTCCAGTAAAGCGCACCCATGCACATAATGGTGGAAATCACAACAAACATGTTGAAAAATGTCGAGCAAGAACGTTTTAAAGAATGACAATGATGAGCTGTGGAGGCAATCAAACAAAATATCGAATCTGATCACAGAAAACGCTGGAAAACATAGAATTAGTGTTTCCACTACCTGTGTATATTACTGAATTATATGAAACTGTTTAAATTCGACTCCTAGTTGTAAATCCACAAGCACAGTTCAAATCCTTGAAGGAACTGATATATTTAGACAACCCCTAGACCTTACGTATTAATACAATGGGATCTAGTGTTCCACAGTTCTGATTCGCACAAGAGAAACACTCAAAAAGTTAAACCGACCACAAAAAGGAAATCAAAAACCGCAAGACGTAAACCTAAATTCTTCTAGGTGTCTTCATATCCACTGTGATCTACCCCGGTATTCCACACGCTGTTGGATTTTCCCGTCCGGCGATAAGAACTGAGTCCTCACTTTAGCTGGCTTGGTACTGTATTTCACTTCAAACCTTGCCAATGCCATATTATTTTCTGTACTAACTGACATCTGTGGAAAAACCTCATCAAGGAACTCGTCTGCTACATCTCCATCCTCATCTATCCTGAGTCGCTTTGCATGCCATCTTAGACCCTGGATGCAGAACAAATAGGAGATTAAAAAATTTTACCTGCTTTGCTCTAGCCATGGAGATAAATATGATCCAAAGTAAGTGCTCGTACCAAAAACAACAACAAAACGCTAAAGTGTTATTGTTACAAAGAGGGAGAACACTTTTGAACTTGGAAAACAGCAAACCATTATCTTCTCTTTAATTCTTTAATAGATAGAAAACCAAAAATCCAACCAGCAACATACTATTAACAGGACAAGGCAGGAAGGCATAACACTCAACCAGTCGTTAGACGACAATTCATTTCAAAAGCAACTTGGCAACTGGATTATCTCCTAACTTCTGGTTCTGTATTACCTTTTCATCTCTCTGCTCTACAGCATAACTGACCCATCCAGATCAATAACATAAGGAATACTAAAGATTCAAATTACCACAGGATAAACTACACACCGAGCAACCAGCAAACTACAAAATTATGAAGCAAACAACCACCACATAAAACGATTCCCAAAAGGCACTAACACCTGCAAAGTACATTTCCTTGAAGAAAAAACAGAATATGATCTCTGTGAATCTAGGATTATACATAAAGACTGAAGGCCTATTTGAGCATCAGGCATCTCATTCAACATAGTAAGTCTAAAGCATACGAAAACAATAAAATTTAACCAATAAAAAAAACATCGGTTGATTTGATAAGAGAATTCATTACAAAAAGCTGAGGAAACCATGCTCATGACAGAATCAAGGACAGCGGGCTAGGGGAAGAAATTCTAATCCCTACATTTCAATATACAAATCAGGGAAGACTGATGCCTCATACAACAATTTTAAAGGTTATGTCGGTGGTCTATGATAGTCAACTTCAAAATGGATCCCTGACTTCAGATCTCTCCCACCATAATGAGAAACAAGCAATTCTGCAAAGAGAAAAGGAAAGCTGACTAGACAGCTAAATATGCACCTTCTACTAAGGCCATCTCCAACCCTAGAGGACTCAAACCCAAAATTTCACTCTCCAAAATACAACTATTCATGTATTTTGAGGACTCAAAACTGTTTTTTCCTTCAACCTTGCGAACTCATAATTTGAGTCCGCAACTTTATTAAACTTAAGGTTTGAAAAAAAAAAAAATTGAAAGCAGCAGCCCATTTGAAATGCAGCCATTGAAGTGCAATTTTGAAGTTGCCTAGGCTTTGACATGCGGCCAGCAACTTGGGGTAGTGGGCAGCAGCCCATCATTTGCTTCGAATGAGGCCCCACGAGGCTCTTGTTTGCTGCAAATTGGGCCCCGCAAAAATTCCACCTGGAGTGGAATCTGGGGCCAAATACCACCCCATTTTTCAGTCAACCCAAATTTTCCCCCTCCAAATATGTGCGTTGGAGAAGGTTTTGGTCTAAAAATTTCCAAATTTTGGGGTTTGCCTCCCATGGTTGGAGAAGGCCTAAGGGATACTGTGATCCTCAAAGGAAAGCTATAGGCAGAAACAAATTGTCCCAAGTACAAACAACCCAAAAGGTTAAGGACATTTCTAGACTTACGACAAGAAAAGAAAGATAAAAGACCATCTAGAGAGAGGTTGCACATTCCAAGAATCATCACCTGTATGCCTCTATCAAACACAGACTGCTTCCGAAAGAAGAATAGAACTCTGGTGGCATAACTTAACACTTGACCATTCCAAAGGCAAAGAAGGGGAAACAATAGAAACAGTCCTAGGGACCAATGCCATTAGGAAAGGGTGGCCAGCCCTGCTTAGAACAGTCAAGTTCAACTGGGCTTACGCACATTTGTACACTTATGCTGTCCCCTCAGCTGACTTCTTCTAATGTAAGCTCCAAGCACCAAGTCCTCACTGACAGAATATGCATGCTTAAGTAGGGTTTGCTTAAGTAGGGTCAGGCAGCCATTGCTGCCTGATGGGAACTTCCCCCATATCGTGCTATTCACTTTCAAAGTCTTCATGTTGCATGACCTCTTAACATTATACGGAAAATAATTCCAAATGGGTTCAATTGAGTCCTACAATGAACAAACTGGAAATGAAGATTAGATGCCCACTCACTCATCCTATGATCGAATCTTCAAGCTCCGAACTTTTGCTCCCAAATTTGAAATACCACCCACTAAACTCAAGTCCCTCAATTGCTATCCAATAACTTATATTCTAAATTCAGCTCACCTACAAGTCATGTGCCCATCCCATTACAATATTTCTCACATTTTACTAAACAATCATAGTGGATGACAGTTAAGGCTAAATTCATAGATACCAAGCAATCGAACTCTACCAATTATTCATAAACAAAACCTTACTAATGCATACTTCAACTTTTTTGGCAAACGCTGTAGATTAATCTAATGCTGATCCAACAATTCAATTCATCAATGGAAATGGAGGTTTTGAGAGATAGAGAGAGAGAGATGATTGACCTGGACACCACCGTCGCCAGAACGACAAGGAACGAGAACGGGGCCGGGAAGATTCCGGTCAACGGCGACTTGAACCGGAACGCTGAAGCCTTTACGGGGAAGCCCAGTTTCTTGGAAATTGGCTCGGTTCTGGGCCTGGTTATCGTCTTTGTCCTCTTCCCCGTTGTCTTTGACTTCGTGGCCGTCGTCCTTCGTAAACCCTAGCATCCCCGCCATCTTCCTAAGAAACCCCATCTGCTGAACAATCGCAACTCCAAACGACGGCGTATTGGAGCCGACAACGGTTGCAAGACGGGGTTAGCAGGTATTGAATTCTACAAGTGTGAAACCCTGAGAGAGAAGATCCCGTACAGTTGAGTGCCGGTTGATGGTTTGCTGATGCTCTATTTTGTTGTGTGCGCTGTTCTTATAAATTTTTTCTTTTTCTTTTTTCTTTTTAATTTATTTTTTGCATGTGCATCAGTGCACACGACTCTCGATATCAATTTAAAATTCAAAATGTGATTAAAGAAGAAAATTGAAACTCGAAATCGCCTTTAAAATTTAAAATTTCAGAATTCTTGTTGGATTGGAGGGGTAATTACATTTTTGGTCATTAGGGGAGTTAGGTTGAATTTAATTTTGGTCACCGAACTTTCAATTTTTTAAATTTTGATCATCAAACACTAATCAAGTCCAATTGGTTAATTCCGTCAGTTAATATCCACGTGATGTATACGTGCATGGGCAATATTGCCATTTCGGCCTACCCAACCCTCTTTCTCCTTCTCTTTGCAAACATACGAGCTCTCTCTCTCTCCAACTTCTCCACCCATCCAAACCCCAAAAACCCTTTTGCCATTTCGCCCTTCCATGCATCTTACCTTTCTCTCCTCTCTCTCTCTCTCTCTCTCTCTCTCTCTCTCTCTCACTTTCTCTTCCTTTGTCCTTTTTGTCTCTTCCTCCTCTCTCTCTTGGATTTGAATTCCGACAGAACCCAAGCCACCATTCTTATCAACGAGCTGCCGAGAGGTTGAAAGAGAGTAGAATTACCAGAATAAATCCTCAGTTTATTTGCTCGAAAATTGACATGCAAGTTCAAAAATCAAATTAAACCACTTGGGTCTTGCACTGTCAACAAGAATTCCCATTCTAATTTCAAGTTGAACATTGGTGATATGGGTTTGTGTGTTTATGCTGTTACGGGTTGCTAGTGATTAACTGGGATTTTGGTTTTGATTTTGTTTGTCTAATGGGATTTCATGTTTAAGGCCTTGGTTGGATTTGTTAGAACCAAAGAGAAAAACGGAGAGTTAACTCGGAGAATAGTTATTGAATTGAATAACTACTGTGACTAATAAATAGTCTTACATTGAGATAGTAAGGGAAATAACAACCCATGACTCTACAGGTCCTATAATCGTGGAGCATGACTACATTAAAATGCGAAACAAACTTGTCCCTCAAGTATAGGAGGGATTATTCAACACGACAAGAAGTGAACCTAAAAACAAGGAGCCCATACTCTAACAATTTCATCATCCTCCCTTAAACTGAATTCCATTGACATTCAATTTACACCTGGATACACACACCCAGGAATCCTCGCATCTTCAGAAATACATCAAGCTTCAATGCTTTTGTTAGAACATCCGCAACTTGCTCTTGTGTAGAACATTGAATTAGCTCCACTAATCCATCCCTGACAAGATCTCGAAGGAAATGAAATCTTATATCTATGTGCTTGCTACGGCCATGCATTACGGGGTTCTTTGAGAGTTTGATCGCTGAGATATTGTCACAATACACCACCGTTGGACTACTTTGCATTTGATTGAGACTCTTCAAGAATTCTTCTTAACCATACGACTTGACACACACTTGATGCTCGCCGTTATGAACTTCGGCTGGTGGAAAGAGTAACAACTGGTTGTTTCGTTTGAGGTCTAAGAAATAGCTCCTTAGCTCATTAGAAAAACATAACCTGAGGTGCTTTTCTTGTCATCCTGATCACCAGGAAATCACCTGTCCGTGTATCCAATGAGCTCTTCACTTCCTCCCTTCTTGTAGAATATCCCAAAACTAACCGTGCCTTTCACATACCTCAGAGCTCTTTTGCCCAGGAATGAGACCAGGAGGTCCCTCCATGTACCTACTAATCAAGCTGACAATAAACATCAAATTGGGACGTGTGGCAGTTCAATACATGAGACTTCCGACCATCTGCTGTAGAGAGTACTATCAACTTCAACTCCAGCTTCATCTTTCATGAGTTTAAAACCAGGGACCACCGGATTGTGTAATGAGTTGGACTGACCCATATTGAACATCTCTAGAACCTCGTGAGCATACTTTCGTTGATTGATAAAAAATACTATCTGCCCTTTGTAACACTTCAATACCAAGAAAATATCTCATTCTTCCAAGGTCAGTCATGTCAAACTCAGTCATCATGGATTTCTTAAATTGTTTGAACATCAACTGATCATTGCCAGGTAAAGATAATGTCATCAATATAAAGATACACAATTAAAATTTTACCTCCATCTATAGTTTTAATGAATAAAGTGTGCTCGTAGGGACATTTGGTGAAACCTTCTTTGATGAAATATGCCTCAATGCGGCTATACCAGGCTCGAGGAGCCTGTCTGAGTCCATACAAGGCCTTTTTGAGTCGATAGACCTTGGATTCATGCCCTTTCTGTTCATAACCCTGAGGCTGACCAACAAAGACCTCTTCATTAATTTCCCCATGTAGGAAAGCCGACTTGACGTCAAGTTGGTAGATCACCCAGCTTTCCCGGGTAGTAAGGGATATGACGATTCGAATGGTGTCCAAGCGAGCCACTGGTGCGAATACTTCAGCATAATCAATTCCATATTGCTCGACAGTACCCCTTAGCAACTAACCGAGCTTTGTACTTGTCCACTTCCCCATTTTTGTTGAACTTTGTCTTAAAGACCCACTTCACTCCTATGGTTTTCCCTCCCTAATGGCCGGTGTTAGTTCCCATGTATTGTTCCTCTCTATAGCTTGTATTTCTTGATCCATGGCTTGTCTCCATTTCTCGAATTTCACAGCTTCTTCCGAATGTCATGGGATCCCCGTAACTGAACTAAGCCAAATGTGTCATGTTTGCACTTTCTTCATTAGAGAGATCTTGGCCAGTTCATAGTCTCTCATCCAAACTGGTGGCCTTCTGAGCTTGTCTTTCGCATGGTGAATTTTCTCCATTCGGAGTGTCTCCTCCATTTTGATCAGAACTTCTGATTCAATCTCTCCAGGCTCTTCATCACCAACTTCAAACACTTCTCCATTACTCTCATCTTCTATAGCAGCTTCTTCCGTCAATTTCCCACTCGAGATCAGCCAATATGGCTTGCTTGTGACCATCATCCCAACTCCATTGTTGATCTTCTTCAAACACCACATCTCTGCTAACAATTATTTTATTTGAAATTGGATCAAATAATCTGTAAGCCTTAGATTCCTCACTTACCCCCAATAATATGCATTTGAAACTCTTGGCATCAAGCTTCACTCTTTTGTTGTCTGGTACATGCACGTGGGAAATGCATCCAAAAACTCAAAAGTGATCCACAAATGGTTTGAGCCCACTCCACGCCTCCTCAGGTGTCTTGCTCTTCACGGCAAGAGTCGGACATTCGATTCAGCACATGCATACTCCAATTCATTGCTTCAGGCCAAAAGGTTTTGGGAATTTGTTTTGCTGACAGCATACTTCGCACCATATTCATAATCGTATCGATTTTTCCTTTCCGCGACGCCGTTTTGTTGAGGAGTATAGGCAGTCGTCAACTGTCTATGAATTCCATGTTCATTACAGAAATTTGTGAACTCTTGTGATGTGAATTCTCCCCCACAATCTGTTCTAGACTCCGTAAGAATGTCCCGGTTTCCTTCTCAACTCTTGCTTTATAGGACTTGAATATGGCAAATGCTTCTACTCTCTACCAAGAAGTAAACCCAAGTTTTCCTACTGAAATCATCAATGAAAGTGATGAGATACCATTTCTTGCTGTTTGAAATTGGGTTGGTGGGTCTACATATGTCAGCGTGTACCAGCTTAAGAATGTTGGAGGCTCTCCACATGCTTTCGTTGGGAAATGGAACACAGTGCTGCCTTCCTACCAAGCAGTCTTCACACACATTGTTTGAGAGGCTCTAAATCGAGGTAACCCTTTCACCATGTTCTTTTGTTGGAGCACTTTGAGCCCATTCCAACTTAGATGCCCATATCAACAATACCAAAGGTTTGCTTGATCTGTGGTAAGTGAGGAGAAGCATTGTTGTTCCTTTGATGAGCAACGAGCGAGCACAGCAAACATCATGTTATGTGTTATCTCGGTTTTCAAGATTAAACCTTTCTAGAATGAAAGATTTTGCATTTTCCATGTTGGATAAGCACTTCCATCCCCTTTTCTTGCAACTCACCGATGCTCAACAAATTGTTTTTCAAATCTGGTACGTAGAATACTCCTGATCATAAGCACAATTCCATTTACCTCCATTCCAACCTTACCCTTTCCTTGTACAATAAGCCTCGAAACCGTTGCCCGCTTCACTCAATTCTTAAAGCTACTATCGAGATCACAAAACATGTCTTTGTTGCCACACATGTGATTACTACAGCCAGAATCAAGAAACCAAACGTGCTCCTTCAATGCAGCCCCTTTGAAATCCACAAGAGCCATTAACAGCATCTCCTCTTTTGCTTCTGCATAATTCGCTGTATGTTCCTTGACTCTATTAGGACATTCCCATTGAAGGTGCCCTAACTCATGACAGCTGTAGCACTCTATGGTAGATTTGTTGAACTCAAACCTACCCCTTCCTCTTCCTCTTCCTCTTCCTCCGTAAGTGCCTTGGCCTCCACCTCTTCCTCCTTGCCTTGGGTCCATGAGTAATTTGAAGGGCTTGTTCGTCTACCGCATGTCGGCTGATCCTTTGTTCATGCACCAAAAGACTGCTTTGGAGCTCGTCTATGGACAGAGTGTCTAGGTCATGTGATTCCTCAATAGAACATACAAAGTAATCATATTTTGAAGTCATAGACCTCAAAATCTTTTCAATGATTACGAAATCATCCATTTTCTCCCTATGAATTCTCATATCGTTGGCTATGATGAGAGTTCTTCCGAAGTAGTCATTAACCAATTCTCCAGCCTTCATGTGTAGCACTTCAAACTCTTTGCAAAGAGCTTGCAGCTGAGCGCGTTTTACACGTGCTGTTCCTTGATATTTTTGCTTCAAAGAATCTCATATATCCTTTGCAGTATCCTTCTTCAAGATGGTCTCCAATATCGAGCGATCAATGGCTTGGAACAGGTAGTTCTTAGCCTTTAGATCTTTCAACCTCTGATCTTCAATGGCCTTCTTCTGTGACTCATTGTGATCGGTCCCTTCTGCTGCAGCAGCGTTCCCGCCTCCACCAGGTTCCAATATTCTTTGGAACGTAGAAAATTCTCCATTAGCATACTCCAATGGTCGTAGTGGCAGGTTGCACAAAACTACTCTTCGGATGCCATATCTATGTTTCTTCACTCTAGTACCAGGATTGCAAGCTTTCGATCAGGCCCCGTGATGGTGCTCTGATACCAGATGTTAGAACCAAAGAGAAAAACAGAAGAGTTTTGTGAATGCTAGTTAACTCGGAGAATATTTATTGAATTGAACAACTACTATGACTAATAAATAGTCTTACACTGAGATAGTAAGGGAAATAACAACCCACGACTCTACAGGTCCTATAATCATGGAGCATGACTACATAAAAATGCAAAACAAACTTGTCCCTCAAGTATAGGAGAGATTATTCAACACGACAAGAAGTGAACCTAAAAACAAGGAGCCTATACTCTAACAGTTTCATCAGGATTTGGTTAGGGTTTTATTTTTTTGGGTTTAATAGGATTGGTGAACATTTTAATTGAATTTTTGGTTGTTGTGTTATTTGGATTTGAAATTGATTTTGGTATTTGGGTTCGGTTCTTTTGGAGAAATGAATTGAAATTTTATATCTTATTGGTATTGGAGGTTTTGATTGAATTGAATTTTATTGAAATTTCTTATTTCTATGGGTTTTGATCTTTTTGGCATGAAATTGTGTTTTTAGGTTTTGTTGCTTGCTTGGAAATGCTACAAGCAAGCTAGACCTAAAGCAACCACCAGACTTGGAGGCCTTTGACTAGTTGGGGGTGTGGGTGGGTACGGTATGGGTGGTTATGGGTGATGGTGCGGTGGTTGGTTGCAGAGAGAGAAGAAAGAAAGGAGGAAGGATGAGGGCATTCTTTGGGGATAGGGGTGGTGGATGGGGGTGGGAGAAACGGGGATGGTGGCTGGGTTTTTTTTTATTATTTTTTTTTTAACTTTTTAATTTTCTTTAACTTGAAGACTTATTAGTCAAAGGGATGGTGAGGGAAAGCATGAGGTGGACTTGGACAATCTCAACCTCTCCTTGTGCCGAAACCAATATCCACAGCCAATTGATCATCTTTTCATTCACTGCAAGGTTGGATATCAAGTGCATGGATTTCTTAGCAACTAGACTTTCTCTTTAAAATTTGGACTTGGGCTAGTTAAAAATTTGGTCCAACATTTGTACACAGTAAATGACTTTACCGATCCAAAAAAAGAGAGTAAATGACTTTACCTACGCCTATTTACATCCATGAGGGAACAACTGCATGAAAACTTATAGAATAGTAATATTTAACCAAGGGGCAAAATAAGCCAGAGGGCTTCCAATTATACATGTTTTTTTTTCTACAATCCATGAGATCTGCAATTGTTAGGAATAAAAAAGAAATTATATATATTGTTATTAAGAGGGTCAATATACTGATACATAGAAAACTAGAGATAACACACCAAGAAGATATCAATAAGTATAATATTGTTACCCAATTACCAAGTGATCATATAAAACGACCATAAAGAATGATCTTTGGGACATGAGCTATCTTGTACCAGTCCTCACCTTCTTCCCTTCTACATCTTTTAGCTAAAGGGTCGCTGCTAATCTCCAACTCTCTTAGTACAGTGAGGCAGTGCATGCCTTCGGGAAAAGTAACCGAATCGGGACAGTCTATAATCTTTAGTTTTCGGAGCATGATGAATTTTGGAACCCGTCCAGGAACTTGGAGAAAGGTATTGTCCAAGCGTAACCCTTGTAAAGTGTTTGTAGACTCTTGCAGCCAATGGGGTAACGCCTTCAAACTTGAATTTTCAATCCCAAAAAATCTAAGACCTCGAATGCCTTCTCCCTAACCCCATCAGATCTAGCTCTTGGGCAATCACTGATATCCAAAGTTTCCATTTTGGTCATGTTACAAGATGGCAAGGACTCCAAGTTTTGATATTCCGAAATGACGGAGCGTTGTCGAAGGTCAGTGAGGGATCCCATCCCTTCACCCAAAGATATAAGATTGTTGCACGAAATCACAAATAAAGCTCGAAGGGAGGTGAGACATCCAATTACTTTTGGTAAATGCGTCTGGTTTATGCTTAAGACCAAGTACCTGAGGCTAATTAGATTTCCCATGTCTTTTGGCAACTCCTGGAGTTTTTCACAATGTGCAAGCACCAAGAATTGCAAATGATGCAGCTTGCAAATAGAATCAGGAAGCTTACTTATATGCTCATTAAACGACAAGTCGAGATATCTCAAGTGTCTCAAGTTGCCGATGGAACTTGGCAGCACCTCAATAGTCAAGTTACTAAGATTTAGCACCCGTAGGAAGTTGAGCCTCGAGATGCATCTCTTTAAAAGACTGGATTGTTGACCCCAACTTCTATAAGAACATATTCACTGTCCAAATTGGAATTATAATGGTTCTCAATTTCTCAAATCGAGAAGAATTCTAGGTCTTCTCCTTTTTCCTTGGACAAGTCCTTTTGAGATATTAACACATGTCGAACCATCTTAGAAGAATAAGAGGACGAAAATTCAAAGATGAGTATTCTACCTGTGCCATTGAGATTGCTAAATCATGAACTAGATCATGTATTTTAAACCCTATAAAAGTGGAAATCATATTCCACGATTGGAAGAAATACGTAGAACATAGTTGCCTTTATCTTCAAGCTCTTGGTTTCCATGTTCTTGGGAGGATTGAACAAAGCCTTGAGCCATCCACAACGGAATCAATTATTCACTTCTAAATATGTAATCCTTTGGAAAAAGTGAACAAAAGGCAAAACAAGGTTTCAAGTAGACTTGGAACGCATCAGAACTTAACTTGAGTGCAGGTAAATGCTCTTGCTTTCCTGTTCCAATATCCATATGTCAATGTCTCTAACATGTGACCAACAACGTCGTACCTTGTTCCATTTCAAGGAGGCCCCCTGTGGTGTACAAGGCAAGAGGAACCCTTCACACTTCTTCACAATATCTTTCCCAATTTTCATCAACTTGGGATGGTTTCCCTCTTCTCTTTTTGTGAATACCAATTTTTTTAAATATAGTCATACAATTTGAGTGGGAAGGCATTTCAACAGATGCACGTGTGCGGGCGCTATAAGCATAGAAACCGATTCCGTTTCGTGTTGTTATAACAATAATTTTTCTTTCATTGGCTTCAATGTTTAACAAACACTTGAAATCAATCCATTTTTCAAACGCAATTCCCATTGGCCCCTTATTCCAAACATCATCCAACACCAATAAAAGTTTCTTGTTTTTCAAAGTGTGTTGCAACTTTATTTGCACCTCTTCAATACTTTCATCCTCACATGCTTCTCTAGTTGTAGCCCTGAGATTTCTTCTTGAGCAATCTTTTATTGTCAAAATCATTTGAGACATAAATCCAAATTCTCAAATTAAAATTTGCTACTACCCTATCATCATTGTAGACTAATTTAGCAAGCATGGTCTTTCCCAAGCCTCCTAATCCATTAATGGAAATAATGGAAACATTCTCCTCGTCATCATCACCTTCATCAGTGTAAGTGTCCTTAAAAAGATGGGTGAGCATCTCTTCTTTATCGTCATCTCCTCCCATCACATTTGTAGAGTGCACGAAAGGGTTGGTCTTCCTCTCCATGTGCATGTCATGCCAATATGCAGCTCGTTCATAGAGATTGAATGAGGTTTTGCGGCTGCTATCTCACCCAACCTTTTTCTCATATTTTTTATTCCGTGACTCATTTTGTAGCTTGACATGACAGAATTTGGAATTGAAAAACAAGTTGTGTACCTTTTCTTTCAAGCTACCTTTAGGTTTGAGCATTTGCATATGCAATTTCTCGTATTTGTATTTGTAAACCGGGGACATCCTTCTTGCGCTCAGAACTTGGACTCGCGTAGAGTTTGGCGGGAGTGTGATCACCAAGGGAGAATCTGACACGTAAGATAAGATCAGAATAAGGGCGGACTGGGCTTGAACCCAATTCAACCTTCTTCGATGGCTAAGTCAGAAACTTATATGTTTAATGGGAGATCAAGATGGATGTAGGGTTTTACTATCAGAGCTTTATTACCTTTGTCTAGAGATTGGTGAGGGCTATTTATAGGGGGAAGAAGATATTTAATGAAAGAAATCTTCTTCCCCTATTCCCTGGATTAACATTTAATGTTCTGCTCCTGATTAACTTACTTCTTGTCAGGGGCCAAGCTGGAGAGGTGACAGGTAACCAGAAATGCATTGAATGTCCTTTCTCCATGACCTCCCAGTTCACCTAAGGAAAGGGGCGAAGCGACATCTGGCTAAAGATGGGATGTGCTCCAACCGACCTTTTCTCTCTCCTGCTAGGCTACTCCATTAATGCCTTCCTTGCTTTGGGTAGAGAGCTCCAGTGGTCGGGTCAGCTCTGCATAGTCCTTCCGATCACAGACTCGAGCTCCTCCTTCGTCACACCCGCTCGAGGACCTGGTCGGTAGATAAGTGACCTAGCCCGTTGTATTCACATGGCGACTTATGATAGGCTCAGCTTTGTAGTGATAGTATGTGCTATCAGCAGTAGCCCCCCAACTCCCGACTTAAAGAGCCGACCTTGGGTGGGGAGTTTGTTCATTTCAGGACTTTGGGTGAGCCGAGCCTATCGGGAGTTCAGCGGCGCGCTGGTTCGATCGGGTCATGCAGCCCCCAAGTCCCCAACCGAGGAGGTCTCCGTCCGTTTTGGCACCAGGTTTTTGAAAATGTTTGTACTTAAGTAGGTGTGATGTGGCGTGCAGTGGTTGGCTCAGCGGGGAGCGCATTAATGGCTTCTGGTGTTGGGGTCTGCGAGAAGTCTCTGTCAGTCGTGTTCGTGTTCTCCACGTGTGCACATCTTGGGGTGGGAGAGCCGAAGCGCTTTGAATAGTCAAGATGATATGGGCGTCTCGAATAAAATCGAAAAGCAAGCCTCAGTCTCGTCACTTTCGCATTAATTCCGTTTTGAGAGCTTTTGACCAGAGTTTTCTTGGGTGTGATCCGTGGTGCTTTGAAGGCCGTGCAAGACTCATTTGGACGTTTGACTTCTGGGAGCTTCCCCCTCTTCCACTTTCTTCTTCCTCCTTCCTCTTCCTTCCCTTTATACACCGTGAGAGAAAGTTTGTAATTGTTCCGCCGGGTTTCCAAGCCCTTGTTCATCAATTGTTCTTGGTTTGGTACTGGTTTGATCCTCAGCTATCATTCCTTGCCTTAATTGGTTGTGTTTGAAGTGTGGATAGTAGATGTCGAGCCGAATCAGAAATGTCGGACTTCGCAAGAAGCACCTTGAAGCGGGTCGGTTTTTAAGGGTGATAGGGAAGATGAAGATGTAGAGAGGAGATGTATGATGCTGCCGATCAATGGGCGATGGTATGCCGCTCGATCTCCGGTGGGAACTTCCGAGTATCAGAGGGCGGAGCGTACCGACCAGAGTGGTGCAGGAAGATGAAACTGGAGGTGGAGTAACAATGTCCGCGACTGGGTCAGGTGGTGAAGGGAACGAGGGAGAAGCCGATCAAGGTGCAGGTGGAGATAAAGTGAGGGCTATGCCAGTGGTACGAGGGTAGCCAGAGGCTCGGGTGAGGTTGTTAAAGCGAGTGCAGAAATTGAGTTGGCCGAGGAAGGATGGTCGGCTGATGAGCATCCGAGCACGATGACTCAGGAGAATTAGGCTGAGGGCGCCAGTGGGGAGGCCGAGCACACCTCCAGGAAGTTGGGTGACATTATGTACGGATATGTTGAAGCAAGGCGTTCAACCCCCACTATCCCCTTTTCTTCAAGAATGGATAGCTTAGCTTCGGTGTGGCTTCACACCAAATGAACCCAAAAGTTTATAGGACCATTGTAAGTGTCCAGGCATTGTGGCGACGAGCACATGGGTCTCAGTTGAACTATTAATCAGATGTTGCACTCGTTTCTTGCTGAAAAGGAGTCCGTATTAGGTCGGCTTCTGTGACCTTTAAAGTGCAGTGGGAAAGAATGATCGAGACCACTCTTCCCAAAAAACCTGGAAACCACATTGGTTCAATGTATCGGGTGCATGGGAGTTTCCTTAGGGGCCGAGCCGAGACGTCCAGAATAATAGAGGCGATCTAGAATGCCAAGTCGGGTGGTGGGGTTGGATCCCCCAAGTGTTTACTTACTTTTGTTTTTTGCATCATGTGTTTATGTTATGCATGTCTGGAGGTAGTCTCTAGCACGCCCTTCTTTTTGCAGCTGGAGCTGGAGCGAGCCGACTCGCCCGCTTCCGCCAAAGAGGAACAAGTCGAGGAAGTGCTTGCCCTGCCGAGTGTCCAGAGAGGGCGCAAACATACTTCTAGCTAGTGAAGGACTGAGCGAGCCAGGAGGTAAGTGACGACCCTGCATGAGGCCGAACAGAAATTATCCCAGCATGTAGGCAAGATTAACGAAGATGGCAAAAGGGGCCGTAAGTGAGTCGCTGGTGGGTCACAAGCACCTCGGGGAGGCGGGTCACCACATATGTCGGTGGCACGCAGTCAAGTGCCACCAAGCGCAGTTGTGGCTCCTGCCCGAAAGGGCAAAAAAGGCAAGCTTGAGGAAGGATCCCCCCCAGACTCTGAGAAGAGACAAGCCGAGGGGGAACCGAGGCGAGACACAGGGAAATGGCCAATGGGCACGTTGGTTCCTGAAAACTTGGGAAGAGAGCAAGTGTAGACCCCAATACTAGTCCTTTGGAGCCTTGGGGTATATGGAGAGCTGGAGCTGAGGTCTTACCCAGGAGGCGGCCAAACGAGCATCGAAAGGTGGATGTCATAGAAGGCATATTCACCGAAGAAATAGGATATAGCGGCATGACTATATGGGCTCTGGAGGACCACTGAAGTTACCCCCCTTGTAACTTCTTCTTGTCTGCGTCATCTATATGCGGGTACGTGCCAAGGCTCATTGTGTTGTCTTTTTGCAGCCTACCTTCAAACTCTTTGTTGCTGCCCTAGAACGTTGCCTCTCATCGGGAATCTCAGAGAGAGGGCAAAAGGGATGAGCAAGCCAGCTCGTAAGGGTTAATGAAAAAGCTAAGGTCGAGAGAAGCCATCACTCGTGCAGGGTTGGCTAGCATGCTCAGGAGAAGCCGGGCGCGAGTTC
Source organism: Prunus fruticosa (assembly GCA_018703695.1). NCBI lineage: Eukaryota > Viridiplantae > Streptophyta > Magnoliopsida > Rosales > Rosaceae > Prunus > Prunus fruticosa. The sequence continues at coordinate 13,069,064 of CM031921.1, read as the reverse complement.
AAATGCTCTACAGCAGAGCCCCGAGCCGAATGAAGCGAGCGAAGATTCAGGCTTTTGCCTCCAAGTTGCGATCACCTCATGATGACGAGTTGAAAGTTATTTTGTTGGTCGGCGAGATCGTGTTATAAGCTTGTGACATAGAGGGTGGAGGGGTATTTTGATCTTATCAGTAGGTGCAGACAATACCCTTGTCAACTAGGGTTTGAGGGAGGAGACAGAAGAGTTCCCGTGACAAGTGGAAGGAGCACGGTGCTCACAGTCACCTCCTCTGAAGCTGGCAGGACATCCGAGAATTGCTTGAAAGTGAACTCAAGTTGAGGACCTACGACTCCCATGAAGGCCCGAGAGTGGCAAGGGCAACGGGCTCAATGTAGGTGGCGATGCTTAGGGTTTTGTTTGTTTGTTCGTTTTTTTACGTTGTGTAACTTTTTATAAACTCCTAAAAAAGGAAAGCAACATGGAATTTGTTTTTTGTAGCTATTCTACTCGGCTTGGCGAGTGCGGACGGTTAGACCTTGTTTTAAACTCTGAACATTGGATTTTCAATTAATTTACTATTTTGGAACACTTAGTGATTTTTACAACTTGTACTTTGTTCAAACATGCATGTGAGTTTTAGCGTAAGTCAGTCATGTTTGTTACATTTTTACACATGATTTTTCATGTTATTCACCTTTATTTTAGTTAGTCTCTTACATTTTATAGCTTTTTACTTCCTTTTTGTGTTTTCTTAACATTTTACATTGGCTTAATGAAAATGAGCTAAAAGTGCACTATTTGTTATAAATTCTGTTTTGTTCATTTTCGTAGGTCAACTTCTTGGCCTTGGGACGAGAACACTGTCCGTTGGATGAGGTCATGATCTTCATGAGACTTGTTCCAATGGATGTTAACTAACATATCCAAATTCAGCTCCATTGGACAAGTATTGCCTATCCAACCATCCCAGCATGTTACCATAGTTGCAATATTGATTGGTGGCTTCCTTCCTTTGTGTCATCTCACTTTTCTTGTCACCATAACTCTTGGTAACAAAAGAAATTACCTTAGCTTTGAGATATTTTCTAGGATTGCATTTCTGTGAGGACAAAGCTTCATCATGGCAAGGGGACAATGGGCTAGGCTTTATCAAGGTGGAAAGTTTTATATTAAAAGGTAAAAAAGTTGGAAACGAGGCAGAGCTTAAGGAAGTCAATGGCAATCTGATTTGGGGAGCTTTGCAACGGGAGAGAAAAATCATTCTATCATTCTACACATTTTAGAGAGCAGATTTTGGAGAGTTTGGAGCTTGGAGAAAGCCAAGGTGCAGCCAGAAAAGTGGAGAGAGACTTTGACCATTGATGATCTTGAAGCTTTCATCATTTTCTGAAAATCTAAAACTCTAATTTCATTTTGATTTTGTATTTGGAA